>APFE031363247.1:5349-21423 GCA_000404065.3 Pinus taeda
CTGAAATATGCTTACAACCAGAAATGGAAATAAACCAGCTAGGGCGATGGTATCTTATCTCTGAGAAGAGATGTGGTGGCTACATGCCTCTAAATTGTGTTACAATGAGGCTCGAAGGCCTATTTATTGTTGAGAAACAATAGAAAACCCTTCATATCCCAAAACCTAAACCTAGAAGATGAAACGCCAAACTATGGGCTCCGTTTGGGTAAATTGATACATCAATTTCCTGGGGTCGTAACTTTGGCACCCGATCTCTATTTGACGCATACAATAGCTTGTTAGAAAGATCTATCCCATAACTATAACTTGGGAAGAGCAACATTGGTCCATGGTCCCATGTTGCTCCCTGATTTCCCAAAAAAACGTCGTTTAGGACCTCAAAATGGCTTCGAAAGTTCAAGACTCGAAAAACTGCTAAAAATAATAAATTGTGCTAAAATTTAGGAAGTCGAAAAAAACTGAAATAGATAGTTTTGGGGGTCCAAATGGGATAGGTGGGTGGCCACCAATATCCACCTGGATCAGTCTCCTTTTGAGAAAACATGAGGCTTGATATTTCTATCATACTATGCCTTGATTCATTTCTGGTACACTTCATTAGCTAATCCAACTTCACGACAGGTTTCATCCAGATGGATAAGTTCCAAGAAACATGCTTCTTCTTCAGAAGTGTCAGGTAATAGGTCAATCATGAGTTTGAGAGATGAAATTTCATATTGTATCATCAAGATTTCCTCCAGACCATACACCAATTGAAAGGGTGTGAATCCTGTGGCATTTCTCACCAAGGTTCGATATGCCCAAAAAGTAGAGTGCGAGATTAAATGCCAGTTTCATTTATCAACCCCTATAATTCCTTGAAGCATTCGCTTCAAGACTTTGTTGATGGCCTCAACTCGTTCATTCACTTGCGGATAATAAGGTGTAGAACTATCATGTGAAAGTCCTAACTTAGTAGTCAACTCAGCCATCATGTGATTGCGAAAATGCAATCCATAATCTATAACTATAGCCTATGGTACACCAAACTGGGCAACCACATGGTTGAAAATGAAAAGAGCAATCTTTTTGCCACTGTTGTTTAATGTTGGCATCGCCTCAGCCCATTTGGTAAAATAGTCAATGACGACTATAATGTACCCATGCCCCCCAGCCGAGGTGGGGTTACATGTCATGAAATCAATGCCCCATTTGGCGAATGGTCCAATAGCAAAAATATGATACAATGGTGTAGGTGGTAATCTAGCTTTACGATCATAGATCTGGCATGCGTGATAGGATCTGATGGCAATTATGCAATCCTTGAATAAACTAGGCCAGAAGTAACCAGCACGGAGAATTATCTATGCAATAGTATAACCAGATAAGTGTCCACCACAGGCACCTGAATGGAAATCATTCAAAACTTTCTCAGCTTCCTCATGAGTGAGGAAGCTTTGTAAAATTTTATCGATACCACAATGGTAAAGAGTGTCGCCAACGACCAGATAATCTTTGCCTTGGTATCAGATACGTCATTTTTGTGAGTGAGAGGTATCTGGCAAGAAAGTTTGGGTCTGGATATAAATCAATATATATCCATACCACGTGTTAGATGATGAAATCAGGAATAGAGACTCATCCAGAATTAATAGTTCTGATGTTGAATTGATAGAAGTCGAGGGAAGGTCACAAAGTAGCTCGATGAAAACTAGATATTTCTTTGATTTGGACTTGATGAATTCTATATCAAACTCTTGCAAAATGACTATCTATTTTGAGTATTTGCCCCCCATCAATTGACGTGACAAAATATATGTCATAGGGTTGCAATCCGAAATTACAATGGTCTTTCGGAGCAGGATATAGTAGTGAAATCTTTGTACAGCTTAAACAGCTACCAAAGCTAGTTTCTCAACATAAGAGTACTTAATTTTCTGTATATTTGAGATTGCGGCTCAAATGATATATCAGATTTGCAGTCCCATCTTCCTCTTGGACTAAAACCATTCCAATGGTTGTATCTGCAGCAGCGAGATATCGGAAGTAGTCGTTTTGATAATTCGGGGAATACATTAATGAGGCTCTAATGAAGGTATCTTTAAGAGCATCAAAGGAAGCTTGTGTAACCTGATCCCAATGAAAAGGTATCCCCTTTTTCAATAAACAACTAAATCCTTTAACCATTCAACATAATTGGGAATGAACCTCCTCAAAAATTTATCCTTCCCTTGGAGTCTCTGTAACTGTAGTAGATTAGAACGTGGAGGCAAATCAAGGATTGCCTAAACCTTAAGTGTATCAAGTCAAATTCCCTCCTTAGACACTACAAAACCAAGCAAATGACCAGAACCGACACAAAACACACATTTGTGTGGATTGAGTCGTATTTTGTAGTGTCGGCACCATAAAAATATAGCTTTCAAATTTTGCAGGTGATCAATCTGCTTTCGTGAATGAGTAGGCAAATCATCAAGGTATGGTTGAACAATATGTTTGATGTCATCGAAGGCATAATTCATTTCCTTCTAAAATGTTTCCCTTACGTTCTTCAAACTAAAAGGGAGTTTCTGATAAGTGAATGTGCCCCATGGAAAAATAAATGCAGTTTTAGATTGCTCCTCTAGGTGGATATTGATTTGGTTATAGCTGGAAAATCCCTCCATAAATGAAAATATTTCACATCCATCACATTCAACAATAATCTGGTCGATAAAGGGAGTGGGATAATTTTCTTTTGGTTAAGCCTGATTAACATCCTTATAATCAATGCACACTCATATTTTCCCTTGTTTCTTCACGACAGGAACAATATTAGAAACCCAGTGAGTAAGGGGAACAGGGTAAATGAAACCAGCGTGCAAATTTTTTTCAACTTCTACCTTAATGGCAGAAGCTTTCTTTGGATGAATGGGTCGGAGGCACTTTTTTACTAGTTTGACATCAGAATACATTTTTATTTCATGTTCAACTATACTAGAGTCAATTCCTAGCATCTCCTCATATGACCATGCAAATATATCTCGAAATTCATGAAAGAGAGCATGGTAAATATCAAGTTCTAATGGAGAAAAATATTTGCCAACATGAATGTTTTCTACAACAATAGGTTTGGTCAAAATATTTACAGAAATGGTTTCTTCAATATTTGACAAGTTTCGCTCCGAATCTACTATATCTATGAAAGTAGAATTCGAAAGGAAATTGACAACAGAAGGGTGATTAAGTTGGTTTGAATAATATTTGATGTGATCTAGAAGATGGGAATGATGATGATAATCCTCCCATGGTTCTCCTTCCATCATCATTGATTGGACGATTCCTTCATCAGTAGAAAATATACGTGAAAAAGGAACGGAAAAAATACCAAATTCTAGTGAATGATCTACCCATATAATTGACAAAAATGGACTTGGGTTTGCCACGCAAGCCAAAAAAATTGATTGCTATGCAAGTTCAATAGGGCTTAGCAGCATGATTTCATTACTACTATCAACTTCAAAACTATTGGTAATCCTCCTTAAGTCAGATGAAGTGGAATATATCATGTTGCAAGTCTCAATTTTTGCCACTTCTGCCAAATTTGATGGTGGTGGTAGTGAAAAAGTACCCATTAGGGAAGAATCTTTAAAGAGACCTACACAAATGTTTTGGAGAGATAGCGGGGGTCTGTGTACCAACGGAATGTTTCCAGTAACCTGTGAACTAGTGGTGAAGAACGCGATTTGGTCAATAAGAATGATTCCACCTTTGTCAGGAAATGCAATCATATGGAAGTATGTTGAAACCACAATAGCCATGCCATAAACCCACAGTCTTCGTAGTAAAATGTTGTAGTCAAGGGGTTCCACAACTACCTCAACTTCAACCATTACCATTTTTCCTCCTAGTTTGATTTGCAGATTACTCAATATTCCACAAGGCATATATGTGTGACCGTCAAAAGATTTTAATGTTGTTGGTGAACGTGACAAAGGCGGTGAGCCAAGTGTTTTCTAGCAACTCAGAGACATTATACAAGTAGATGCCCCCTCATCAATAATGGTTCAATGAACAAGTTTATTCAAGGCACTTACTTGAATCAGAAATGCTAATTGTGTTAGTAATTGTGACGTATAACCTGCATGGTTGAAAACCAAAAGATTGGAATCAATTGGATCAATTCCACCAATTGCTAGCAACAAAGGCTGCTTTTGGGAGGGACAGCTCCGAAATACCTCGAGTGTGGACATAACAGAAGGAGACTAAGCCAAATCTTATACTATATTATAATTCTATGCAGCTCGAGCTCGAGGGTTAAATGTCGATTTGTGTACAACTCCCTCAGGAGGTTTTATTGTTAACTCTGGTGCAGTAGGTGGTGGAATAGGATCATGCGAAGCTGTAGTCGAAGGGTTAGGTCGATCAGCCTAGTTATTTGATGATGACGATTGATTTCCATAATATTTACTTCGTGTTGATACCAAAACATTATCTTTATGATTAGAGGAAGATAACACAAGCACTTGGGAAGTGGAAGCTTGGTCTGTAGCAACCATATTTGTCTCTGGTTTTGGAAAAGGATCAGTAGATATCAAAAATGTATTAGAATTCTTCATAAGTTTTGAGACTTCGGAGTGATGCATACAATCTCGTGTAAAATTCTCATCATTACAAATCAAACATGGGTAACGAGGTTTCTTAGTTGAAAAAGAGGAATCAGATGATTTCTCTTGAGGGGAGTTATTTTGTTTCTTCTTGTTTTTCCCCTTTTACTTACCTCGTACTTACTTTTCATTCTTGCCCTTGTCAGATGACATGACATTGATTTCGGAAGTAAGAGTGTTATCAAGTGCATTTGTAGTTTGATTGGTAGTGGAAAGTGCTTGACCAAATGGTCTACCTGCCATTTGTGTGCTCGAAGAACCAATCACATCATCACTGGCATGAGAATCCTTACTCGATGGTGGAGGAGGAACAGTGAAAGATGGTCAGGTTTCATTCAGAATCTTGTCATAGATCATGCCAGACTGTGTATAAATCAAGTCCAAATATTGGGCATGAGCAATTACTTTCTCTTCTGTCACAACTCCACCTTTTGCCACATCCTCGGTGATAGATGGCAGCAAGGATTTTATAAACCACTCAGCCATAAGTTGATCAGGAAAAAAAGTTTTAACATTCGAAAATGACGACGCCACTCATGAATATGATCAGAGATATGAGTAGCAGTAGTCTGTTTAAAGTTGGTTAATAGTTCTGTTCCAGTCTCATATCGTATGGGTAACTGGAAGTGGGTTAAAAATGTGGTAGCTAAAGTAGTGAAGTTATCAAAAGAAGCTCATGGTAACTTGATGTACCACTTTGCAACTGGACCAATAAGCATTCTTTGGAAAAGACAAAGTCTAACAAAATCATCATTCAAGGAGTTTGATGAACACCATAAATCAAAATTCATGACATGGTTGGACGGGCCTTCTCCAGGATTTCCATTGAATTTTGGAATATTGGAAGGTAACTTATGAGGAATCACCAGCCACCAAGGTGAGTAAAGAATTGGGTCATTAGTGAGCTGATTTAGATATGGTAACTCAAGTGTTGCAATGAAAGGCAACTACCTATTGAGGTCAGGTTGAGCATATCCAAGGTAAGATGGAATTACCTATGCAATGGAACTTTTCATACCAACATAAGGCATCTGTTACTGGTAACCTTGATATGGGTAAGCTTGTTGAGAAAAATCGGTGTAAGTTTGTTGTTGTGCACCAGGGTAAATTTGTTGTAGTCCAAACCCAGCATAGGCTTGTTGACCAAGGCCTGGATAAACTTGTTGCTAACCAAACCTAGAATGAGCTTGTTGGCCAAGTCCATGTTGAGGTTGGTATTGCTAGAATTATTGTTGTTGATATTGGGGCTGCCAGGGCTATTGAAGCAACTGTTGTTGTTGGTACAATGGTTGTTGATTTAACAGTTGTTATTTCCCACCAATGTAAGGTTGACCAGGTTGTGAATACACTAAACCAGTGTAAGTCTGAGTCACTCCAATAAATGGTAAACTAGTGTGACTATCTTGGACTCCAGACACAAGTGGTTGTTGTAAAACTGCCTGAGAAGGTTGGATCTCTATGCCTGAAATTTGGGGGTTTGAGGTTGAAGGGCCTGCTTGCATAGATTGCGATACAACAATCTGGGCTTGTGACTGCGGCACAGTTGTAACAACAAGTGTTGTAGGTATGGATGAGATAGATTGCATAGTTTGTGATGGATACACAAGCCTAGATTGAACGGGCAGGGTTGGCTGCCACTCACAAATAGTCATTCTAGGTTGACCTAAAGAAAATGGCATACCGACATATGGTTTCCCCCCAGAATATGGAGGATAAGAAGAATATGCATATTGTTCACCATATAGGGGTAGTCCAGTGTTAGGCAGATACATAAGATGGTAACTAGATGAACCATCTTGATGTGAACTTGATGGGTCCAACTGTTCGGTACTCGTAAATGAGGAACCAGATAAAATTACAATAGAGGACATTGGTGAAGACCAAAGACTAGAAGCAACACCTGAGTTGGTTCCTGCTAAATATTGGTAACCCGATGGGATAGATGGAACACCATACAAGTGTGACTCAGGTGTGGTAGTAAACATCGAAGAGGTTGTGACAGAAGATTTTGTCATAGCCATAACAGATGGTATGGTCTAGGATGTTGACTTTGCCATAGTCAAATGTCCAAATAATATTCCTAATGAATCAACAGGTGTCTGAAAGTAATCAAGATCAAAAGGAGCAGTGAAATGAGGAGTATGAGGATACAGATAAAGTCCAGTTCCAAAATGGAATGGAGTTCTGGGTGATTCTACCTCAGGATATTCTTCTATTGAAATCAATCCAGGTGGAAGAATTTCATTATTCAGTCTATAATAGATTTATGGTTGTTGCTTAGGTAAATAGGAGGTCTTGACAGTTACAAATGTTTGAGGATCTACCAGTCAATCTTCTTCTGGTAAAGTAACAACTTCTGATTGTTCCACATCTAGATCCAAATTTTCTAGTAAAAGAACAAGTTTAAGTTGGGCTTCATGAACAACTTCAGGTTCAGAAGTAATTTCTGATTGAATAGTGATGGGTTCAGGATCCAGTTCTGGTTGAATAGATTCAGGTTCAGAAGTAATTTCTTGTTGAACAACTTCGGATTAAGAATCAACTTGTTGTTGAACAACTTGGGTTATCGTTTCACTAGATTCAATTCTAGTTTCCTTAGGTAATTGTGGAGACTCCACTTTAGTAACAAATGTACCAATAACCCTAGGAGTAACTGGGGTCACAGTACTTACTAGTATAGGTGTTTCTGGTAATTCAGATGAAGAACTAGATGCTTGTGAAGTACTAGATCCAATCAAATGAGACCACTTTGACTGAATAGGTATAGCTTTAGGTAGTCAAGGTGGTTTACTCACTGATCTTGATGAACAATGGGGTAAGGGTTGATTTTCCTCCATGATTTTTGATTGATTTTATTACAAAAAATAAATAAACAAAAATGGGTAAGCTAGGAAAAAGGTTTACCAAGCAACTGTGAACTGCAGAATACCTCCTGGCGAACCAAGAAGTACGGGAAGGCAATCTCCCTAAATGTTGTGTTCAGTGTATCACAGTGTACAAAGTGGCCAACTTGGTTACCTAAGGATGGATAGAAACCTAGTGTTTTCCTCCCATATATACCCGAAAGTACATGGAGGCTCCATCCGTATTAGCATTGTCTAATGCAAAACCGCACAGTGAGAGCATTCCAATATACTTTACGTACTATAACACCACCCTATATACCTAAAGGTACATGGACGAGCTATGATGTACTCATGTATGTGGAATGAGATATCACACTCGAGATGTATTGCAGACAAGTTAGCGACAGCTGCTATATTTTACGATGCCATAAAACTTCTCTAGCCTAGAACCTCTAAATGTCATTCGTTAGGTGACAATGCTCCATTAGGTAAATTGAGGTTAATTTTAAGTTGTTATTGATTAGGAATTTGCCTTTCAAGGTTCACCATGTGACATATTTTCAATTCCTAGAATGCAACTAATATGATAAGAATTCTTTTTCATTCAATTTTGACAATGAAAATCTTAACTAGTAGGGATAGAGTAATCAGATTCTTGTAATCAAAGAGCAAAGAGCACAATCTAATGCAATTTCCCTAAACTATTCCTATGAGCACACACAAACATTTTCAATGCATGATGCAATTTTTTCTTTTCAATTCCCTTAATGTTATTATGAACAAAAGGAAACTAATGCACATACAATCAATTAATCTTTTTACAAGAATGAAGACTTTACGATAGATCTATTTCAAAGGAAAACAAGACTTTACGACACTTTCTTTTGAACAATGATTAATCGACTATAATCTAACTTTGATGATGAATCAATAATGACAAAGAAATCATTTAAGAAAAATTAATCAATCAAGTCAAAGTAGGGCTAGCAAAGGAGATACAATCTTGATTTCAAAGACATGACACTCATTGATCATTAAGCAATCAATCAAACAAAAGAAATTTGGTAAAAAACCATATCCAAAGGTGGAAAATTGACCCAAGGAGGATCGATGTAGCCCCGAATGGGAGACATTGCACTTCATAGCATTGTCCCTAAGCCAAGGGTGCTCTACAGCACATTGTGTCCCTCACAAGCCTGCGCTGGTGACAATAAGCCATTTCAAGAGGTAACTAAACACAATTTTTTTACCAAGATTCACTTCAACAAGGTTGAAATACAATCAATGAAGGATAGTAAGTTCTAACAGAGTGTCCTAGGATGTGGATAAGCTACTTGGAATGATGATCATTCCCCAGTATGGTCGCCAATTTGTTATGAAGAATTTGGTATCTATGGATAAATACTAATTCCCTAAATAAGTAGTCATATCTAGAACAACAGTTTAAAGCACTTTAACCTTTTTCTATAAATAATAGATAAGAAAAAGAGAATGAGAGGACCTACTTGTACTTTCTCTTTCCTCTTGTCCCCTTTGTATCGGTCATGTTTCTCCCTCCCGTACTTAACACGCTTGAGAAGTACCTATAAACATCAACAGAAGAAAAAGAACCAATCAAATAAAAATATCTATTGATTACAAGTAAATGGAATCAGATACATTCACACATATAAGCATCATATATCAAGATAATCATATGGAAAAAGGTGTAAATACTTTATTGAATAGAAGGAATAATTACAACCATGAAGCCTGACTCAAAGTCACTCCTATAGCTTTGGTTCCATCCACATCACATCATAATCATGACATTTCGGCAGCATAACGACACTTACAATAGTCTCAATTCTCAAACTAGCATTATCTCCTTACAATTCATCAAAATCCAACCCTTGATCACTTAGATGAGTGCTCAATCTATAAGAAGATGGAGGAGGTTTTTTCATCAATGAGGGTATTGAATGGCCATCCATACTTAGAATTACTTCCATGGAGGAAGGGATGAGAGGATAGGAGGTATCTTAACTCATTTCTCATCCATTTTCGAGCTCATAGAAGATGATAAGTGTGGGATTCTTCTAGAAGGCTCTAGAAGATAAGAATATTCCACAAACCCTATATGAATTTCATTCAAACTCACCTAGCGCAGGTCAAAGAGGGCCTAAGTGCTCTGCAGAGCAGCTTGGCATGGACTTAACTACTCTGCAATGCACGGTTGTATGGGCCTACATGCGCTAGTCCCTCTAGAGGTCATTTTAGTACGTCTTCAGGCCATGAAACTGTCTGGGAAGGAGGCATTCAAAAGGTTGAATTGTTTAGGGTATGTAGAAAATGAAATTAAGGTTTGATGAGCCCTAAAACACTGATCTGGATGATGGCAATGATGTGCCCAAATGGATCTATAACAATTTTGCATGCAGGTAGAAGAAGATTCAAGTAAAACTTCAAGCAAGAATTCAAGAGAGGAAGTATTAAACAATGAGACATCCTTTGAAGACATGACAACAATCCATATATTGTGAAGAAGTGTCAAGGCGAAGAGTCATCATTGTAAAGTTTTAAAAGAGTCATTTGTAAAAGTGTCATCATTGAAAGAGTCATTATTGTAAAAGAGTCAATCTTCCTAGAGTCATTATTGGGAGGTATTCAAGTCTATGTTGGAATGATTTCATGGTTGGGTTGCAAGTCATAGTGTGATTGGGTGTTTAATCAAAATCATTTTAAATCATATTGTGTCATGGATTGTTGTCCCTAGTACGGGAATCCACACTCGTCTCATTTCAATCATTATAGGGTGGCAGGGAGGTGCTAGGCTAGTGCATGAAGTCGCCTATAGGTTGGAGCTTGTGAACACTTCAGGGTGTTAGGTTGGTCTAAGTTGTTGGGTCATCCATTCAGTTGACTACTGAAGAAACTACGGTGTTGGGGTGTCCTTCCAGTGGGAGTTGGAGAAGAATGCTTTTCTAGAATTCTAGGAACTTGTTGCTTTCATATCAGTTGGGCTAAATATTAAAGAATTTATTAGAAAAGATTTTTCTAGTTATTGACCTGGAGGGGGTTTTCCACTAAACATCTTATGTCTATTGTGCTATTTTATTTACTGTTATTACTGCATAAACATTAATAATAATTGAAGATTAACTAATTCTCTGAAAAGATTTAAAAGTGCTAATTGCTAAGGAATACTTATTCACCCCCCACTCTCAGTATTTCCAATAATTGGGATCAAATCTTGGTTCCTTCAGTAACATCTTAACTGTTGGAAGTCAGTTTTTAGAGCATAGAGATGGGAAATTCAAAGAAGCAGGTTACAAGGATTTCAAAGGAAGGTACAACAAAATCTAAAGAAAGTGAGTATTGTGTACCAACCCTTTATTTTGATGCAAATAATTACTCGATATGGGAATCTAGGATGCAAGTACATTTGCAGGCACATGGAGTATGGGAGCCAATTGTTTCTAGAGACACATATAGCGATGAAGCTAAAAGGTACAATTCAAAAGCCATGAATTTAATTTTGAATGTTTTGCCAAATTTTGTGAAAACAAAAGTTAGTCAATGCTCAACATCTAAATCTCTTTGGGAAATTATTCATAATCTCTATTCAACAAAGAAATTAGGTCAAGATGTTATTGAAAATTTGGGTCCTTCTGATTATGATGAAGAAATGGGAGAAATGATTAAAACTTAGTTTCAAAATCAAGTGATCAAGGCGATAAAGGAACTCAAAAGTCAAAAGGAAAAGAGAAGACTTTTGGAAGACGAATTGAAGACATCAAAAGAACTCATCAAAGAAAATTAAGAATCTGAGAAGAAGATTAGTAGTTTTAGAACTCAATTGGAAGAAATCAAAAATACAGCGACACGAGACCTCAAGAGAGAAGTCCAATAGAAGCAACAAGAACTCGACACATCATTTGCAGATCTTAGTAGGATCACACAACAGATGCAAGAAGCAAAAATTGAAAGGAAGGAATCTGATCAAAGATACATATCCGTTTTTGACCAAAAGAAAAAGGAATTAGAAACATCTCCAATAGAGATAAGTAGGCTTAGGATTGAAAATCAAAAGCAGAAGGAACAGATACAAGTTCTCAACAGAGAAGTAGAGAAGACCACTCTTTTCAAGCTACAGATTTAGGAGGCAGAAAAAAGAAGGAAGATCTTGAAAAGATGGTTTCAAGAAGATCTTGCTCAAATAAGAAGAACTTGATGCAAGCTAAGACAGATGAAGAAGAAAAATGAAGGCTATTAAAGATGGTAAAGCTCCAGTTGATGAAGATACAACCTCCACATCTTCGTAGGATGATTCTACGAAGGAATTTGATCAAAGTGAAAAGATAAATAAGTATATTTCAACTCCAAATAATAAGACCAAAGCGATCAAGAACAAAGGACCACAACAAACTACAACACTGCCTCTAGAGAAAAATGAAAAATGTTCTAGGTATGTTCGTTTATTTAATTCTTATTGTTTTTCATGCGCTAACTATTGACATATGGCCAAGGATTGTAAATTTATTGACAAGTACAACTATAAAGGACCATCACATCCAAATGAACCATTCATGTATGCACATATATTTAATGGTTATTGATTTTTGTGTGCTAACTATCGACATATGGCTAGGAATTGTGAAGTTTTTGACAAGTACAATCAATGGGAGGAGTCTATGTAGCAGTATATGGAACAAGTCAACGATTGACAGGAAGGTAGTTTGAACAAGATGGAATTTTCATTATAGTTTCAGGGGGAGCAAAACATTTGAAGGATTATAAGTTACCAGGAATAAGGCAAGACTAGTCTACAAAGGATATGCACAGGTTGAAGGAATCAATTTTGAAGAAACATTTGATCGCGTTGCTAGAATGGAAGCTCATGATGTTTCTCACTTATGCTTGCTCGAGAAAAATCAAGGACTACCAAATGGATGTTAAGTTATCTTTTCTAAATGGTGAATTGGAGGAAGAAGTTTACATTGAACAACCCGAAGGTTTTCTTCTCTCTGACAAATAAAACTACATCTGCAGATTAAAGAAGGTTCTATATGATCTCAAGCAAGCTCCTAGGGCTTGGTATGCTCATCTTGATGGATATCTACATCAATAGGGATTCAAGAAAGGAAGTGTTGACAACAATCTTTATGTGAAAGTGAATCGAGATAACCTAACAATTATCGAAGTATATTTGGATGATATAATCTCTGGAAGCAGTGATGATAGATTAAGTAAAGAATTTGCCACAAAAATGCAAAGTGAGTTTGAAATGTATGTGATTGTTGAACTAACATACTTTTTAGGGATTTAGATTTCTGAACAGGATAAACGAATATTCATATATCAAACCAAGTACATCAAATAAATGCTCAAGAAATTCCAAATAGAAGATTGCAAGCCAATCCTTACCCCCATGGTAACATATTCCAAGTTAAGCTTAGAAAACTCATCAAAGGATGTGGACCAAAGGTTGTATAGATCCATGATTGGTAGTCTCTTATATGTGACAGCCTCTCGGCCTGATGTGATGTAGGCAATTGGACAAGTAGCACGATTCCAAGCAGCACCAAAAGAATCTCATATCATTGTCGTCAAAAGAATTCTTCAATATCTTAAGGGCACAATGGAATATGGTCTCTGGTATCCCAAAGGAAATGATATAATCATCCAATATTATACAGATGTAGATTGGGTAGGAAGTGTTGATGATTGTAAGAGTACCAATGGAGCAGTGTTCTACCTAGGTGTTTGCCTTGTCTCATGGTTAAGTAAAAAGCAGTGTTCAATCTTGTTATCCACAAGGGAAGCATAATACATTGCAAAAGCAGCTTTTTGTACTCAAGTTATCTAGATGAAGCAAACCTTGCAATATATTTAAGTTAAGTTTGATGATCCTATTCCCATCTTCTACGAGAGCACCAGTGACATAAGTATCTCCAAAAATCTTGTGATGCATTCCAAAACAAAGCACATTCTGATCAAATATCATTTCGTTAGAGAGCAAGTTGCTAAAAAGAATATCAAGCTTGAATATATTGGCACAAAGGAACAAATTTCTGACATCTTTACCAAACCATTACCTCGTGAAGCATTTGAGTATCTTCACCAAAAGCTTGGGATTCTCCCAATTTTTCATTAGACTCTTTCTCTTATCTACTCGAGTATAAAGGGGGAGTGGAGGTATGTACAAGTCCATACGATGGTTGTTTGTTAGTGGGAGTTACCCTTTGCCATTGATGACAAAGGGGGAGATAAGGTAGTAGGAATAGGTGTCATGATCATAGGGGGAGTACTTGTGTTTCCATCAATGCCAAAGGGGGAGATTGTTGATCAGTGGTTGTCATTGATGTCAACCAAAGTGGTGGGCTCTAGTATTGCAACAATAATGTTGCAACTCCTGGGACTCCCTTCTTTACTTTTATCAACCCGGTAGTTCGTAACAAACTTGGAAGCGACGGTGCTATATGCATAAGTACTAGCTATTATTGTGGCTGTCACTTGATCAGCTGGCACAAGTCTGCTAGGAACTTAAGCCAACTTCTATGATCTCTTAGAAGAAGCTTTTAAGTGTGATGGATGAAAGCTAACTCAGGAAGAAATTGAAAGCTCAAAGGAAATGCAAACCCTAGCAAACCCTAGTTTTACCGACTAACCCTACTAGTGCAAGAAAAGAGATGAAAGCGGTGGAAATGGATGCCATTGACTTTTAGAAAGGTAAAATGCAAGTGACTAAGCTACTTCTGCAGTAAAATCTAGAAAAAACATCTTTTTTTATTTTTGAGTAAGTTGTTAGAATTATTACACGTGTGCTTTAACTGCCTTTGACTATGCAGAGGTTGATTGGTGAAAGGAAAGGCTTGCAAGAGGTTGGGAAAGTGAGAAGAGGTCCTAAGGGGTCCCTAGAACCCTTCTAGAGAGTTTCATAGTGATTGGATCTCAAGAAACCACTTTCGTGAGCTTCTACAGGAAGTCTGCAGGGGTTCTACAAGATGTTCTGTAGCTTCTATAGGATGTTCCGAAAGGGAATTTTGGAGGGTTGATGGTGGAACGAAGGTGAAGAAGTGGGTATGGATGTGAGATAAGAGTGTGAGGAGGTCTAGGACTTGGCGAATGAGGATGAGGAGTGGTTAAGGCGATTGAGTTGGTTCGAATATAGGAGAAGAAATGTTGCGCAAGAATGTAGGAATTAGGGAAAAGTGAGGCAATGTGGAAAATGAGAGGCAAGAATCTAAGTTAGAGGATGAAGTAGGTTGCATTGATGGGGTAAGGGTAGGGGAGGAGGTATCACAGGTGCTCTACACGTTATTTTCCAAACTATTCAAACGAAGACAAGGAAAACCAAAGATCTAGCTACTTTAACCTAATTTTGACCTAATTACCAAAAATCATGATGGACATAAATTTATTGGCAAAAAATCATGTAAGACAACTAGGAAAACCAAGCAATAATGGATCTAAGCATGTAATCACAACTGGTACCAACTTTTGCAACTAAGAATCTAACACTAGAAATTGCATGAAGAAGCAAGAACAATGTTTTTATGGCAAAAAAGACGCCTTGGTCTTAGCTCATGGTCCCAAGGAGGGAGAGGTGAGGTCAAGGGTTGCTTGATGGCCTTTTTTGAAGATATTTTCTATTACCAACCTTTTAAATCACTTGAAACATGAACAACTATTTCAATCATTGAGAATGAACTAAGTAACCAAGAAAGAATGTAACCTACTAGCAGAAATTTTTTGAAGGCAGCAAAAACTTATAATAGTACACAGAGGAGGTCCTGGTACTTGGGTTGGGCCCAACCCCAAGAGCTACAAGCTCCTAAGAAGAAGCTTAGAGCTGAAGCAAAATGAAACTGATCTCCATTATTCAGAAAATGACCATGTCACAAAAAATGTTTACAGCAAAAGCTCCAAAAATGAGCAAAAACAGAGCAGCACTAGAGTGCAAAATACAAATGTTCCAAAAGTAAACTACGAAGGCCGGAAGCCTTCCTTCTTATACACTACGAGGACCTCCAACAACCCTCCTTAACTCAAGGGGATCGGCTGCTCAAACTGCAACTAATCTGTCACTTTACAAAAAGCTGCTCGGTTGCCCTTGGGAATCATCTTCAGTGGCCTGCTGAACTCCAAGCTGATGGTGGAGAATTCGAGGAAGGGGCCACTCAATGCAGGAGACACCCATCCACCACCCAATCAGCGACTTCCTAAGTTGGATATGCATAAATTTGACGGTTCTCACCCAGCAGCATGGCTAGCACAAATGGACCAGTATTTCAAATTGAATCAGATCCTAGATGATGCGACTAAGCTTGTGTTGGGGAGCATGTACTTCGACAATGAACGGTGGCAATGGTGGGAATGGCATCAGCGCTCCAATGGATATTTTAGGAATTGGGCCCAATTTACCAAAACTCTTAAAGATCGCTTTGAACAAGAAGACTCTTATTTGGGTCGTCTCACTAAGCTCAGACAGACTGGTACAGTCGAGGAATATATTAATGCTTTTGAAAGCTTAGCTTTATGCACTAAGGGTCTCACAGATGAGTTCTACACGGAATGTTTTATCAGCGGTCTTAAAGAAGCCATCAGAGCTCAAGCGC
>APFE031363254.1:2924-38327 GCA_000404065.3 Pinus taeda
TGTTATGGATTACCTGGAAGTGACAGCGTTCGATTCCGACGGTCTGATTTTCCGCAATCTGCACGGGAAGTTTCTTGCCAAAAGCCCTTTTTTCTACCTCAACAGTAAAATGGTAAAAATGACATGGTAAAAGGTCTTTTTTATAGGTTTTTTGGATAAATAAATATTAAATTTGTTTATTTTTCACCATGGAAGGTCATTTTTCAATGTATTTTTTGCCCATCTTAAACAGGTATGAGTAATGTGTCGTTTTTGTGCAGGACAAAAGGATTTACAGGGAAACTTGTCATTTTTCACGAACCAAACATCAGAGTCATCTTTTAAGCCCTTTTCTGACTCCTAAATCATGAAAAGATTGCTGAGTGTTTCTTTTACACTCGTTAAAACGAAATTAAAAGATGGTCCCCTTATAGCCCTTTTCTGACCGTAAAAACAGGAAAAGATTGCCGGATTTTGTCGTTTCAAATTCGATACTGGAAATAAAACGACGTGTCCTTGATCGCTTTTTACTTTTCAGGTCAAAGACACTAACTATGAAAATATCCTTGGTCGCAAGATCAAGCGGTTCTCCTAGGTATTATTTATACTTTTTTCAATCTTAGGAGACACAAATTTACAAAAAAGTTCAATCTGGAGTCTTCTAAGTTTTTCAGACTCTCTAAAATATGAAAAACGCCGAGTTTCTCCTATACTGGACTCGTTAAAATTTCACAGTAAAGGACCTGTTCTATTACAAACAGGAACGGACCACTCCTTCTTAGGTTTCGAATCAAAAACTAAGTTGGACTCATCCGAAGGATGAGCTTACAAACAAGCATATGTTATCCTCCTCAAGCTTGTAAAAAATAAAGAGGTACTTGCCAGAAATGGTGGGGGAAAAATGAGAAGAATAAGCCTATTTGATATCCTTTTGTCTCAAGAAAAACCTTACTACCACTCTTGAACACGACACTTGTTCATTCACCTAGGTTGGGAAAGTCCTTTGCCTCATAGTTGACCAAAATCATTAACATTCTTTAGCCAGGTTATGGGAGTCAACTTTGAGTCATTCGTCACCAAACCATCTGTTGTGTCGTTATGTGTTTACGAGGTCTGTCGACGAGTCATTTATCCGCAAACTATCTGTTGTTCATTATGTCATCATTGAGTCAGTCCTTGCAGCAACATTTTTTCAACTTGAACTATGATTTCGTTTTGTGGGCTTGCCTGCGACGGGTCGCTTTCTATCGACGTCAGCACATTATCTAGAAGTTGACTTAGAAATCGTCAGTGCCTTTGAGTCTGCATGCATCAATGGCAGGTTTCTCGCCTTCGACGTCAGTTTTCATCATTGACTTGCGATCGAAGGATTCCATGAAATGTTCGACATCGACTCATTCATTCACATCTCATGGATTGTGCTGGGTACTTTGAGAACCATTGACATTACTGGTGGTCTCTCTCATGCTTGTTAACAGTTTACATCATTGACTGGTAATCAAGTGGTTTCTACCATGTTCGACATCGACTCATTTATTCACATGGCTAGAATCGTACCAATTCGGGAAGTAGAGATGAAGACCCTGGATCTAGTTTCCACCATCCAGGCTGCGAGGAGTTTTTTATTCATTATATTGTAGACCAATTATAAATAGATGGCTGCGTCCATACTATGTCTACACGAGTCTATGATTATGATGTATTATGAAATCATTCATGTATCAGAGTAGTTAGTCTGTTAGTTAAAGTTTTGATCTGAGTATGGGAATGCTACCTCAGCGATGATATAATCTTATACATGTATTTTGTGTTGAAAATTGCAGGTTCTGACCAGGCTCTCCACGAGATAATCCTTGAAATGATAAAGTACTTCACCCTTCCTAGATGATATAAAACTCTTATCTATTACAGGCTTCGCACTTTAGGGGGCAATCTGTTACACTGAAATTTGTCACCATGACTATCTGCAGTTAATATGGCTCCATCAATAGTCATATTGTCCTCCTTGTCAAGCCTTATACCTCTGCTCTTCATTTCAAACTTCAAAAAAGAGAGAAAGTCATTAAAAATCATGTTTATCTCTGGTACGCAGGTTCTCTCTACCTTGCCTGCGTGTACGCATCCCAAGCTCATTGTACCTGCGTACTTGTATGCTCTGTAAGTCAAGGGATGGGTGCGTACTCCTGTAAAGGTCAAAAGGCGCGAGTTTCATCTTAAAAAAGTTACTTGTGGTCACTTCTAGAGCTTTCTAAAAGAGTGTTTGACGTGTATTGAGCGCCTCCAGATGGTTCATGCATCCCTATGATAGAGGAACTTATCCCATCAAGAGAGGAGCTACCCCATCCAAAAGAGGGAGAATCCCATTGATGTTGGAACTGAATAACTTCCTCTAGAACACTATAAATACAGGCTTTGGGCCAGAGGAGGGGAGGTTGAAAGCTGAACATTCCAAAGGGTAGATGCTGCTGGAATTAGGACTTCCATTGTAAACTTGTGAGGAGAGATTACCAAGATCCTTTCTTGTTCATTTGGAAGTGGGTGAGCTTGTCAAAGTAGAGGAAAACTCTTGCTGGACCCTGGGAGGAACTTGCACAACACCAAGGCTCAGGTTGTAATGGTTTCTTTTTTGTTTCCCTAATACAAATAAGTCCATTCTTCTCAATGATTTGTTGTTAATGAATTGTTCCATATACTCCTTGGTCTATATGTTGAATATGCTTTGTTTTATGGAATATTCAGGTGTTATGTAATCGTTTGATTGTTAGTGTATGCAGGCTTCAAAGTGAAGGAGGAGCTCATCTGGATCGACGAGGCTAGACTGCTGCAACAAGCGTGGGACTTGAGGTAGGATCGAAAAACACTTGGTTTCTCATAGAATAATGTATGTTTAGAGAAGGATTGCTCTTAATTGTCTTGTTTGTCACTAGAGAGTCTTAGACTCCTAGGGAGGTTAGTTTTCTCAACAAAAATAACTCTTTCCGCATGACATGTACATATACCAAACATTACGAAAACATGTACCAAAAACATATACCAAAACATTTTCTCAACTAGAAAATAAGGAAGGATACAGAGCCTACATTTGATTTGCCATATACCATGTAGATTCATCGGGCCCAAAGTGCTTCCATGACACTTTAACCTACTCGATTGCTCGGTTTTGGAGCATGATCACCTTTCTCTACAATATACTCTAAGGTTCTGGCTAGAATTCTCCATCTAGCTCCACTTGCAATACATACTAGTCAATCACATGGTCAACATATTTAACATACATCTTAGGTAATGACACATGGAAAAAATAATGGAATTTCATTTTCAATAGGCTACTGGTCCAATCCTCTCAATAATCCAAAAACGTCCACAAAACCGAGGTCCCATCTTGGCACATTATCCAATCCGCAAGTAGCTCTTCTTCAGTTTGATGCACAAGTACATTTATTCCCCAATCTAGAACTCAAAAAATCTGTTCTATTCTACATAGCTCTTCTGCATATCCTGTGATGCCTTTAGATTCTTCCTGATTTCCTGCATTCCCTGCTCCTTGTCTGCCAACATGTCTGGTCCAATCAACACCCTTTTAACTTGATCACTCCAACTTATGGGAGTTTTACAACTCCAACCATACAATGCCTCAAATAGACTCGTCTTCAAAGATTCTTGATACCCATTTTTGTAAGCGAACTCTACTAGTGAAAGATACTCTTCCCACTTTTATTGTTAATGCATCATGTACATCCTCAACATGTCCTCCAATATCTTGTTGACCCTCTTAGTCTTTCGATCTGTTTGCAAATGATAAGTGGTACTAAAGGTCAACTCTGTGCCCAAAACTGTAAACAACTCCTTCCAAAACTTGTAAGTCAACTTTGCATTCCTGTATGACACAATATTCTTTGGAACTCCATGCAATCTCACCACATCCTTGATGTATGCTACATCACTTGCTGAGAATGTAGACTTTACTAGAATGAAGTGTGCTACCTTTGTCAACCTATCCACCACGACCATGATGGAATCATGATATTTCACTATCCTCGTAAAACCTATGATAAATTCCATGGAAATGACTTCCCATTTCCATTCTGGAATCGCAATCGGTTGTAGCAATCCACCTAGATACTTAAACTCTTCCTTCACCTGCTTTCAATCCCAGCACCTAGCCACAAACTATGCTACATCCTTCTTCAGATTCAACCAATAATAAAAATTCTTCACTGCAGTCAATGTCTTCTGATAGCCTGGGTGACCTGAATATGGTTTAGCATGGAACTCCCTCAAGATCACCTCCTTGAGCTCATTGTTGTCTAGCACATATATCCTATCTCTAAATATGATCAATCCATATGTTGTGAGACAATAGTCCACATCCTGTACACCTGTACATGTACCACTACTCTGCTATAACATGTGCCTAAGCTCCAAATACCTGATATCTTGTTGACCTGTATGCAACATTATATCATGTAGATCTATCCCATAGGAACTCATAGTTGTTATATGATTTACCTGTATTCGCATGTTAAGAGCATTTATGACCATGTTCTCCTTTCCTTTGATGTATCTGATCTCAAAATCAAACTCAATGATCATGGATAACCATCTAGCTTACTCGCCATTTAGATTTGGCTGGTCAAATAGATATGTCAATCCATTGTGATAACTCATCAATACAAATATCCTACCAAGAAGATAGCACCTCCACATCTTCAATGCATGTATAATCGCTTCCAACTCAAGATCATGCGTCGGGTAGTTCTTCTCAAGCTCATTCAATTTTTGTGTCTCATAGCATACCACCTGTCCATCCTACATAAGGAATCCACCAATTCCTATCTTGCAAGCATTTATACATACTACAAACTCTTTTTCCGGATTTGCGATATTTAGCACTGGAGCATGTGTCAAAAACTACTTAAGCTGCTCAAAACTGGCCTCACACTCTCTTTCCATTCAAACTTCTTACCTTTCCTCTACAATGATGTAATAGGATAAGAAATCCATGAAAAGTTCCTGATGAACCCCTTCTAATAACCTGCTCGCCCCACGAAGGATCTCACCTCATCTACATTTATAGAAGTTTCCCACTCCATGATAGCTCTTACCTTTCTTGGATCCATTGTTATGCCCTCCTTGGAGACAACATGTCCCATGTCATGTACCTTATTCTAAAAGAAACTACACTTGCTTAGCTTAGCATACATCTGATGCTCTCTCAACAACCTCAACACTGCTGCTAAATGTACGGCATGCTCTTCTTCATTTTTAGAATATACCAATATGTCATCAATGAACCCAATAACAAACTTATCCATGTAAGGATGCAACAAAATTTTCATCAAGCACATAAAAGTAGCTAGATCATTATTCAAACCGAATGGAACTACAACAAACTCATAATTCCCATACATGTTCCTGAGAGTTGTCTTGTAAATGTCCTCCTCTTTAATGTGTACCTGATGATATCTGGATCTCGGATCAATATTCGAGAACAAGTCATCAATCCTCGACAACAAATACCTGTTCACCCGAAGGTGATACACTTGGCCTAGTGTTTCCTTTTTTAATCATCTCTTTCAACTACAGCTTTAACTCTGCCAATTCAGGTGTGCACATCCTGTAAGGTGCTTTTGATGGTAGAGTTGCCCATAACACCAACTCAATAGAAAAGTCTACTTCTCTATGAGTTGGAAACTATGAAATATCTGCAGGAAATACATCCTGAAACTGCTGTAGAACTGGGTACTTTTTCAAAGCATCTGTACTCTCAAGTCCCGTACCTTTGTCACTAGATATGTACCGCAAATAACACACACCCTTTCCTGTGACTATGCTTGACCTTCATAACTATTACCATCCTAACTAATGTGGCTTTCTTGTTTCCCTATAAGACTCTTGGTTTCCATTAGAGAAAATTTCAGCCTAAAAGTGGCCTCCTAAGGAAAAATAATAAAATAATAGTTGAAATAATAGAACAAGAGCTATGAATTTTGGAGGGAAAAGAACAAAACTACTTTTTTCTACTTGTATTTTTGGCTTATCTCCTTATCAATTTATCCAAATTTCAAGTGTAGACACTCATTGGATACAAAATTAAATTCCACATACAACGAGTACCTGTTATGCATACTTTTGAGAAGACCCACATTGACAAAAATTGAAGACACATTAAAAACGCGTGTTGGACACACTCTTTTAATGTATCTTCAATTTTTTCCAATGTGCGTCTTCTCAAAAGTATGCATAATGGGTACTCATTGGATGTGGAATTTCAATCAACATACAACGACTGTATACACTTGAAATTTGGGTAAACCTATAAGGAAATAATATAAAAATACAAGTAAAAAAGGTAGTTTTTCTTTTTTTCACTCCAAAATATTTACATGTACCTCTATTTAAATTTAAAGGATTTTTATTGGTTTACATATTATGACATGGAAATTACGTGAAAATTTCATGGGCACTTTTAGGCTGAAAATTCCTCTAATGCTATTGTCATCCAAGCACTTAATGGCTTTATCATAACAATCCACCTTGGTCCTATGAAAGTATAAACAGTCCATACCCAATAGCATACTATATGATCCCAACGAAAATACATTCAAGTGTGTTGTTGTAGACATTCTATTCAACTCAAATGCATAGGCTCTTACCTAACGATGCATTCTTTTCTTTGTACCTGTAGCCAACTACATTAACAAATATTTTGCATGCACTTCTTTATTCAAACCACACTTATCCACCAAGTTAGGACTAACATAACTATAATTAGATCCAAGATCAATCAAAATAGAAACAACTTGATCACAAAGCTTACCATCCATCTCAATGATAGATTCTTGATGGTCCACCTTCCTATTATCCAGTGTTGCATGGATATGAGGAACGCTTTGACCAACATCCCCAACAATCTATGTCTCTTGTGCACTATATATCTAAGTCCTGCCACCCTGATTATGTGGAAAATCTCTCTTAAGTTGTTCCTTAACACATGTCCAACACTCCAGTTGTCCAATACCATCACCTCTATGTTGTTGTTGTGATCCATGTCCCTGTCTAGCTGCATTAAACTTCTTTTATGGTGCCACATTTTCTTTCAATTCTACTTTCTAAGGCCTTGTTCTTTTCAGATGCCATTTACCTTCACCTTTATCCTTCCCTTTCCATCCTTGTTGAGATTCATTCTTACGCTTTGACTACATTTAGAAATGCTTCAATTTCCCAATAACTTCCTCATGTGAACGAGGCTCATCATACTCAATCCGATCCCTAAATGCTAATGGAAAACCACTGACAAATCATTGAACTTTAGCCTTCTCATCTTTAAGATATGTTACATACCTCAATAGATCCGGGAACTTAGTCATGTCCTCTTCATCTACCATTGATCCCATATTTAGCATTAGCACTTTGTGATTTTCCTAGGCCGAGGAGGAAAATGACAAAGGTAAACACAAACCACTTTAGGCTAGAATCTAGCCCTTCTAGCCTAGAGAGGGCTCTCTCACTTAGTTTACTCAACAAATAGGATATTAGGCTAGGTAATAAGCTCAAAAGGGTTTTTATTTTAGAGATTTGTTGATGAGAAAGGGAGGAAAACCATTGGGCATGGAGTCATTATCAAAATCTGATTTCTGTCCAGTGAGATGATGGGAAAATAAAGGGTTTCTCCACAAGGGTGATGTAGCCAACTTTGGTGGTGGTTTTAGGTTAAATTTTTGTAGAAGGTGAAAGAAGAAAAAGTGTAGGAAAAGCACATTAGAGCATCAAGCAATAAATGAATTCTAAAATGTTGTTCTAAAGCTGAAAACATAAATAACTTGTAAAACTAATCATAACATCATTTAGGATGAATTCTAAATGAATCATCTAGTTTTTTCCAAGAAATAAAGAAGTAAATCAAAGTGATGAAAACACATAAGATAACTCACAAATCAAAGGAGCACAAGCCACCAAAATTCTCAGACAAGAATCCCTGCAAATCACTTGTTATTCCATTCATTCATTGGTAAAAGTCTTCAAAATCAAAGTGTACAAAAGGTCTTCTCTCTAAACTCAACCAACATAACCTTTACAATGCTTTCCCTATCCTTATACATCATCTATGATTCAATCTCCTATCCTGGGTGGTCGTAGTAATTGACCAAAACTAATTTTAACTAGATACATTCAAAATCTGGTGCATATACTTACAAATAGGAATTGTTTTGCTTATAGCCAATCCAAGTTTAAAACATCACTAGATTAAAATACTAACAAATAAACATCAAACATAGTCCCTAAGATAATGTTCCATCTATTTACATGCTCAAAACTATTACTAGAAGTTAAAATTTCTAATTTCAAGACAAAATATGGATAACTATCCAGACTCGCAGCGTCATTAGGCAGATTTGCAACAAAACAACGTGACCTCCATGCTTGATATAGTCATGGACTCTATCTGACAAAATGGACCAACTGGTTATGCCTAAAATTCCCCCGTGATGGTGATTTTCCTGTTGAGCAAGTTTCGAAACACATGTAGACCTCCCTTTTGCTTGTAGCCCACTTTCATAGTGCATTTTCTATTTTCGCAACTCCTTTACAAATTGAAAACTTGATGGTCTTTTCTTACATGTGGAATGATGGAAACCTCGAAACAAGTAGTAGAAACTTCATACAAGCCCCTCATCACAACAAAAACCTTGACCTTCACTACCCCATAACTATCAAATTTACATATGGAAAGTGCAACAAGCTCCTTGCAGCAATTCTTCTGTTTTTCATCAAAACTGATCTTTGAGCCAACAATGAGGTTTTCAGGGCTAGGCTAAATTTTCTTGTTGGAGTTTCATATTTGTACTAGCCTCTACCAGCAATTACAACCCTCCTCTCTTCCTCTTTCTTCCAGCTTCTCTGACTTCAATAAGCCTTTTATTCACCAATCTAAGTCTTGTTTTCAGGACCAAGGTTTGCACATATAAATTCTTGACTTGTCTATGCAGAGGGAAGGTCCACTTCAGTTTGTATTTAGCCTTATCAAGGGCTGGAATAACAATCTCTACATGTCAAAACAAATACAACTTATCCTTATAGTATCTCTCTTCAATTTTATCTACTTGATATTGTATTCCTTCAATCTATTCTAGTAGCTCCGCAAACTTCTTTTTCTCATCAATGAACCTTTGATCTAGGTGGAAAGTTTCCTCTAATTGCACTTATATTTGGTAGAATACCTATTTCTGGGCTTCCTTGGCTGCTCAATTACATATTTCAACTCTTCTACATCAATAACCATTTTACCTTTTTCTTTGGCAACATGAGTTAATGTTTCCTTTGATGATTTTTCTCTTCTAGGATGGATAGTTTCTTGAGATACTTTATTTCCAAGCTCCCCATTCTCCTGCTACAAATAAGATATGGTCACATGTGCCTTGTCTAACTGATCCTATAATTCCCTAATTTTCTGGTCTTTTTCATCAATTTCCACTTCCCTTTGAGTGCTTTCTGATCCCATGACTTGAATTGGCGATGATGGAGGAGCCAGGGGTAGTCTCTTAGCAGAAACTCTTGTTCTTGGTCTACTTAACGCCTTATCTATCTTCGGGGGAAATTGTAGCTTCTTAGCACTTTTCTTAACATCCAATTTTCCTTTAGTTAAAGGTTTCTTACAGGTGAAATTTCCTTAATCGCCACTGAAGGAGTATCTTTCCTCGTCCTTTGATTGTTTAAATATTTTGTTGGCCAACCTCAAGAGACCAATAACTCTTACCATGTTTTCTCTCTCTTTTCAAGATCCTTCAAGACCAACAAATAATTCAATGCAAAATGAAATAAATTGGCCTCAACTTAACTTCCTTTTGTCTGCACTCAATCAATCATCTTACATAAACTCCTGAAAAAATAATAGGTAAGACTCATAGCTTTCTTGCTATTGAAATGCATTAAGAACCTGATGCGGTAGTGATAAACCCTACTGAATCTTCCCTCACATGTGAAGTACCTTTGGATGACCTCTAGTAGCTTGCCACGATGGTCCTGTAAATAATTTCTACGAACAGATGAACCATACCCTCTCTTATGTTTAGGCTTGGGGAAATATTTGAAGGAAACCAAATCAAAATCCATTCCCTTGAGCCACTCCTATCCACCTAAAAGAATCTCAATGGCCTTTGATATTGTTTGGGTTGAAACTGGAAATTTTAGGCTTCCCACCTTTTCTTTTACACCATCAAAACTTTTAGCAAATTCTTTTGTCAACTACATATGATAACCCTGAATTTTCTCACAAAACTTCATGCACCATGCTTGTTCAAAGGCCATCCTAATAGTTGGATCAACATTAATGGTTGTGATGTCTTGTGGCTCATCTCTCACAATAGATCCTCCTTTTTGTTTGTTATCCTCAGGAGTTGACATAATTTTCGCTTTTGCAATAATGAACTATATAGGGTTATAACCACTTTGTTTAAGAAAAAATGGAGGTGTTATGGCTTTCAAACATTGTGATGAGGTTTTGAAACACTATCTAGCAAATACACCAAGAATCACATGTAGAATTGTCTTGAGAAAAACCCTATAGGATTCAAATCTTATGACTATTGGGAACTAATTAAATTATGGACAGTGGCATCACTGTAGGTATGAAACAAACTACATAGGAAAATTGACCTTTAAACACCTTTAGGCATGAATTTGGAGGAAAGAAACTTTGGTACAATCATTATAACAAGGCATAAATTACATGCAAGGCTTACACTATGGAAAAAGGTAAATTGGAAGCTTAGAAAAAGAGGTGTAACCCACTGTGTGGATTCGCAGCACTTTTGGATGAAAACGCAGCACCAAGTTGGGAGAAAACGCAGCGCAAGGAAAATGCAATGATGAATAAATTTTCACTTTTATAGGTCTTGATGAATTATCCTAGTTTCTATGTGCAAATTCAGGGTTGATTTAAAACTAAGGAACAAATAAAAGCCCGAGTTTGCACCTGTAAAGAGAGATTTAACACCGACACACAAGAATGGTAGCATTGTTTGAACTCACAGCACCCCTACCTATCTTTCAAAAAAACCAAATCAACTAAACCAAATCTTTTGATGAATGTAGTGAAGAAAAAAGCATTGTGGGATGAAGACAATAGCTCAATTTATCATGAAGAATAACGTGGAGCGGGCAAGAAAGCGTTGATCACGATTTTGGATGGGTAATCATGAATTCACAACAACTTCCTGATTCATAGCACTTGGGAAGAGAGAAGGAATGTACTCATAATTGTTACCTCATTTGCTGAGATCACATGATGTCGTTCTTGAAATGAAATCCCAACTGACATCAAAGCCTCCAAATTTGTGTCGAACCATTTCATGATTCCTTTAATGTAACATTAGTGCTGGTTTTTTTGTGGGCTACTATCATGACTGAAAGTGAGACTAACAACTCCTATTGACCAAATACTTGTAACATTATTATGTACCTCTTTCTAAGTGACTCAAGAGTTTTCATGATTTCCCTTTGTAATGCTAAACATGAATTTAAACATTAGAGTCTTGGTTAAATGAAAAACTTTACATGATACCCAATCTAGACCTAGATTTCTTGCAACAATAAAAGTCAAGAGATTATGACTATCATTTTACATTTTGATATTATATACATAGTAAGATTACAATGACCAAGATCCCTAGACATGTGGAACTAACATTTAGCTCATAGAATTCCTTAACCTTACCATCATAGTACCTTTCTAACAAGTACTACTTCCTAAAAAGCCTCTTGAATTCATGCCAACTCAAGTCCTATGTCTTGATGTTTTTCACCCACTTCACATCTTCCCATGAGATATATGATTTACCTTTTAGGTTGAAGATAGAAATTTTGGCCGTCATGTTTTCTGTGTACTCATGCAACTCAAAGAACTTGTTCATCCCAAGTATCCAAGCCTATGCATATTCTGGTTTCTTCAAGTCTCCATCAAAAGTAGGTGTATTTTATTTCTTAAATTCATCTGGAAAGTATCCCCTATCACTCCTCCTATAAGGATGATAATGATGATGATCATAATGCCTATCAAAACCAAAACTAGAGTAGTACCTGTGTCCATCACCTCCCCTATCCAAAGTATCCAACAACCTATCATCTCTCATTATGTCATCTCTATACGACCCATGACCACCATGAGACCTACTGCTATATGCCCCATTAGTTTTGTCCTCCTACCCATGATTGATACGAGGTGGCCCCTGTCACTGCAATTCTGACAAAATCTGAAGGATTATTGCATTAATGTTTGTTTTTTTCTCTTGTGCATGCATTATTTTGTCATTGTCCACCGTACAAATCCTTATTTCTTCCTTCAAGATCCTCAATGTGTCTACTAAGTCTAAAGAGTTCCCAACACCACACTACTCATCTGATTCATAGGGAGAATCTTTGTAGTCTACCATCTTGCTAGTCATTTTTGTCTCTTTCCTACAAGGCATACTATGTCAGCTAAACAAAATCACAATAAACTAACATACCTTAGCAAAATTCGGGGAGGATATCTCATCTTCAAGGTCAACCAAATTAGTGTAATACATGTACACACATAATCATAATAGCATATAGAAATATAAGAAATAGGTGTATCAACACATATACATCGTTCTACCTAGACTCCAGTCATCAACGCATGACCATATCAACCAAATACCATGACCTCATACATGAGAACAACAACCATACCAATGCACATTTGACAACATGTAAGAACTGACACACATAGCAATGTATAACCAATCATACACTCATGATGACACACTTCACAACAACAACATCCTCTTTCACATGGTGACATTACTACAACCATGACCGATACCATGCATATGTAACACACATATAGACGACAAGGATGATTAGCACATGTGAAACTGACATGAATGCATGACAAACACACACTTTCCATCTAGTCCAAGGGGTGAACCATGCTCTGACACCACTTTGTAACACCCTCATCCCACATCTACCAAAGTAACCATCCAACTGAGGTAAATATGCAAAGAGAGGCCACTATAATGTGACTCAACCTCCTAAGTCACCTTAAGGAAGTGGAATCAATAGAAACACACCATACAAACCTTCCACATCAACAATAGAACTCCTAGGAGCCATCCCAACCACTCATGTAACCAACCCCTAGGTCCCACTTAGTTTTCAAACGATTAAAACCTCAGATGCTCCCTTGATATGGACAAGGGTGCATTTGGGAGGCTCTAAATGCTCTCACAACATGGGTATGCATGCGTCTAGGGTATTTTCTCCTCAAATCTATGCCTAAGACTCCATTATGTGCCACTTTTTAGTCCCAGAGCCCAGGTCATTTCCCAAAACTCAATGACAGATTCAAAAATGGATTTACAAAACAGAACAATGATATATTTGCAAAAACATTGACAAGGTCTAGATTGGACCCTTACTAGCCATGACAACCATTTTGTCAAACATGTCACAAATATGTAATCTATAGTTCTTAACCGCAGATCTGAGCATAGGGGTCTCATACTTATCTAAGATTCACTATAAGGAATTGCTTCCTTAACACATTAGAGACATTTTCATCTATTAGGACATGTATACAACGTTCATTCATTTACAAGTAAAAACATGATAAGATCCACACATAGCCATTTCCATAATACATGTTCATAATCAACATAATAACAAAAGAAATACTAAGGAAACAACATCCATATAATCCACATATGAACCAATATAATACTCATGAAATAATAAGGAGAAATAACCTCATATTAATGAGTGCAAAAACCAACCTGGGATGGGACTACCACGTTCCACCCGACCATAGATTGTCTAGGCCAAATCTCTCTTCATCCAATCACCCTTGTGACATATTCCAAGCATGAATGTGGGACTCAAGTGAAAATAACCAACCAGGGCATCCTGAGGCTAAACTGTCTCACCCTCATCAATAGAAACTAGGCCTTACCGCAATCCACACTAGATCACTAGGCCAAGACAATAAACATGTAATAATAGGCTTTACCATGATCTCCACTAGACAACTAGGAAAAAATAAGCATGGATGCCACTAGATTTCTCCACATACACTGTAAGGAATTTTCCTATCCCCTAGTCCCTTAGGCTTTACCATAATCCACACTGAATCACTAGGCCCTAAACTGAGACTCCACTTTCTAGGATTTATTGTATATCCCTTCATTCATCAAAAAGTATTCCTAGGCCTAATCAAGGGAAACCACCTCAAGCTTTACCTTATATCCCTCCATTAACTGGTCGAGGATTCCTAGGCCTACAGACGCACACAATACCTAGCTTTACCTCAACCCACAATCTGGTTTAGGGGTCACTAGGCTAGTGGGTTTATCACAATCCACAGTCTGGTTCAGGGATCACTAGGCCATGTGTTCTTTCTTTCAGAGATCCACATCACTAATATTTAAATCCATCTCAACCAAAACATGAGAACCTTATCACACCATGGTTATCTAGAAATGGCAAGGCTAGGCTAAAACAATTGTCACCCCTGGCAAAACCCATGCCCTGACAGAAAGAACCACATGCAATACCATGCATGCCAAATATAGCAAGGAAAATAGACATACAAATCAATACCTACAAAGAACCTTGTTGTAGTTGTTTGATACTACTCTTCCTTTCTTTCTCCTTCCTTCTTCTTACCTTCTTTACTTTTCTTAATCCAATGTCAAAGTTCTCCAAGAAGACTCTAAGTGTCCAAGAGTGAGTGAGAGATAGAATAATGAAAGAGATTCAAAATTGAACTGAAACAAGGTACCAACTGATCCTCAGAAGAATTTTTATTAATTAGGCCTCTATTTTCTTCATTTTCCATTATTTTCCTTCAATTTCCTCCTCACATGCAACCTGTAACCTTTCACCTTCTTTTTCTCCTAATTTCCATTATTTTCCTAAATAAATGTGCCAACAATTTCATTTTTCCTTTCTAAAGCCTTTTCCATTGCCTTTTCCAATTTCCTTAGCCATAACAAACTAATGAACACCCACATTAGGATGTATTTCCCAACATTCAGCTTGGAACAAGTGTCCCATTAACCGTGGTTATTTTCCTTTATTAACTTTTATTACATCACATTTTCACCAGGGTTCTTACAAGCTGCTTATGTGTTGATTTCTAAAACTTGAATCTTGCCTTAGACAAAGAAAAATACCCTGTGCCATCTATGGAATAGATATTGTAGATAGTATCGAGGTCAAAGATGTTCTCTTTACTGAATGCTTATTTAGGTTACAATAAGTTTTTGGTCTCAGAGCCTGAGAGACCAAAAAACTACATTTCGCATGAAGTGGGGCATGTTCGCATTCTGAAGAATTCCATTTGGGCTAGTTAATGTCTAAGTGATGTTTCAACGTGCAATGGATATCACATTTCATGGACTGATCAGGAAGAGCATAGTGGTCTATCTTGAGGATGTCATGGTGTTTTCCAAGAAGAGATCTAACCACTTACACCATTTGAAGAAAATTTTGAGCGATGTCGGAAATATTGGATATCCCTTAATCCAAAGAAGAGTATTTTTTCAACATCCAAGGGTAATCTCTTGGGCCATATTATTGTAAAGAGTGGTATTAAAGTAGACCTAGAAAGGGTCAAAGCTATTATGTAGATTCCCTTCCCAGTAAACAAAAAATCTTTGCAGCCCTTCCTGGGGAAGACTAACTTTCTCGGCTAGTTCATCTCCGATTATGCTCAGATTGTGAAACCCATGCAAGAGATGGTAAAGACGGATGCGATATAAAGGAGGTAAAAAAGGGAAAATAATGCGTTTTCCCGTATTAAGCAAACTATTGCAGAGGCACCTTCCTTGTTCAACCCAAATTTCAATAAAGATTTTCTGCTCTATATTACTTTTGCTTCTAACACTTCTCTTGTTGTTATGCTTACACAAAAGTATGACCAAAATAATGAGTCGCCAATATATTTCATGTGTGCTATCCTACAAGGATTAAAACTTAACTATCCCACCATTGATAAGTAGGCATATGCAGTCTAAAAGGTGGTAAAGAACTTCCAGCCCTATCTCTTGAAGAATCACTTATCATATTTGTTCTGCACCAAACTGTAAGATCATTGTTTGTTCAACAAGAGATGGGTGAGAGAAGAGTGAATTGGATGAAAGTTCTACAAGAGTATGACTTAGAGTTCAAGCTAGTTTAGATGATCAACGACCATGTTCTATGTCGGCTAGCAGTAGAAGCATTAGATGCAAAAGAAAAAGATTCATTTGGATGGGAGCAAGAGATCAAAATATATAATATTAAGCGAACCTCCCCACTATTATCCCAAAATATTGGTATGCTGATGTACACTAGTATCTTAAGCATGAAACCTTTCCCTCACACTTATCCATACGACACAAGAGGGAACTTATACTAAAATCATTATCTTATCAGTTGGTGCACGGGGTTTTTTTTAGAAAGCACCATAATGGAGTACTACTCAGGTCCTTGAAGTGCATGATTTAGAGAAAGTATTGTGTGATATCCACGATGGACTAGCCTAGGGACACTTTGTGGGTGACACTACTATGCACAAAGTCATGCGAGCTAGTTTTTATTGGCCCACATTATTCAAATATTCTCACGCCTATCCTAGCAAGTTTACGACTTGTCAGAAGTTCACTGATAGAGGAAAGAAGTTAACTGCCTCATTACAGCCTATTGTAGTGGAAGAACCATTTCAATAATGGGACTTAGAGGTGATTGGTGAATTTTTTCCATATGTTATCTATGATAACCGTTAGAAATAATTTTTAGTTTGATTAGTCATTTTAGATAAGGTTTTTCACTACTTCTCTTTGCATCTATCTGTTTCTTTTCAAAAATAGGTTGTTGTGCTTTGAATTTGGAGATTAAAGGAGGAAGAACAAGTCCAGTTTAAATTGTTTTGGAGAAATTCCCATGTTTTCTAAAACCAATTTCTTTCATAGATCTCATTTCATCCTTTGTCTTTTAACTCTAGCCATTCCATTCATTATTAATATTTCAAGTCTAGCCACATTAACCCATTTCCAACTCTAGTCGCATTAATATTTCAACTCTAGCTGCATTAACCCATTTCCAACTCTAGCCACATTAATATTTCAACTGTAGCCGCATCCCATTTACCACTAAGAAATCATACCACAATCCTTTCTAAAGGGATGGGACTCACAAACCATATCTCTATCATCCCCTACCCTTTTGTGATACAATAACCGCCCATCTCCCTTTTTCTTTTGCGATTGAGATATAGAATATCACAAAGTTCTCCATCGACATCACATATTGCATAGTTCTCTGTTGATATTGCATATCGCATAGTTCTCCACCGATATCGCATATCAAAAAATTCCCTGCCAATTTCCATATTCAAATCCCGTCACCACTATGCTTGCTGTTTAGGATAAAGTCTTTTTCACCGATTGCAACAAAGTATTTCTCACTGATTACGATAAAGTCCTCCCTGTCGATCCTGATAATTCCTCTCCCCTCCAATTGCAATATTGCAATTAGGGATAGCACAAGTTAAAGTCCCTCCTCCAACGAAATCCCTTCCAACTTGTGATTGCAATGTGCGAGAACCTTCCCGGATGCGATATTTTATTCAATACATTCTATAAACTGTCACTTCCGAAACATTGTAAAATCACCATAAATCAGTGTTAAAGCTCCTTTTCCCTTTCCGATGGAGATATGTGAAGTTCCATTCTGGATGCGATAATTTACGTGACACGTTGTATTAAAGTTTCACATCCAGATAATCGGTAAACACTATAAAACATGGTTAAAGACCCTCTCCTGTATTGCGATTTGGATATCAATGGCCCAGGTCAACAAGCATTAAAGCATCCATTTCGGCTCCACTCAGAAGACAGCGAGGGTACTTTCAGAATATATCGAGCAGCACAGTCGTCAAACAGAATGCAGTGAAAGGTGGGAAAGTGAGAAATAGAGGACAATGATACACTTTCAACACGTTTTAATAAGCAAACAACACAACAAGATTCGAAGGGCTAGATGTTTTGAATTTCCACAAATATAGTGCCAACACTTCAAGCAGTTTTCCTAACTTATTGTAAAATGTAGATAGGTTAGGTGTAATTGATTCCTATTTGTAATGAAAACCCGTTAAAAGATAAAATCTCTATGAAGGCTCAATGTTTTATTAATCAAATAGGATTAGAACTCTTAGCTGTCGATCAAATCTAGCCTAGGTGGCAGATTTTGTAAAGGCGATCTCACTCTATATATGTGGGGTTTCTTGACTTTGAAACAGGGGGGAATGTATGATGTGAGAATACCATTTTGTATATTTTTTAGTTAATTAAAATACAGTTTGTAGTAATACTCTGTTTTAACCTGAGATTCATTTTTTGTTTCAGTTCCATCTTATCATGCTCCTATGTTGTTATCAATTTTCATAGCTTATTTGATTACTTGGAATTCAATGTTATATTTCTCCAACTTATTTCAATTTTTCTATGATTATTGTAATTTCCATATTTACATTAGTGAACCAAAAAATGCCTTAGATTCCACAAAACAGTATTGTTTTTAATTGATTTTCTTTAATTGACTCCATGCCTAATGGTGGTTGTCCTCACACTCTTTCACCTGCAAAATCACACAAAACAGCCATCTGTATTTTTGAGCTTATCGTAGTCAAATTTTTAAGTATATTGAGAGAGCCTTCTCATATTGGAAGGGCTAACTTCTAGTCAAAAGTTGGTTTGAAATAGTTACACTGGGTTGAAGGTGGACACAACCCAACCCTTTCTAGCACAGTGATAACACCATGCTCATGAAAGAAACACCGCTATATTCTTACTACTACAGACTACTTCACATGGTGAGCAGAAGTAGTTCCACTCAAATAGGTGAATGATCAGGAAGTCTTCAACTTCCTTAACCATAATATCATTTCCAAGTTCGACATTGTGACTTCACTTGTTTTTAACAATGTAAACTATTTTTCATCGTGAAGATTATATGATTTTGCATTGGAAAATGGAATTGTATTGAAACATTTTGCCAATTACTATTTGCAGGGAAAAGGTCCTGCTGAGTCTACAAATAAAAACCTCATCCGCATTATCAAGATGACCATTTTCTTTGAATAGAGGAACTGGCACTCCGCTTTGGTGAATTCCCTACAGGCTGACCAAGTCATGCCAAAACCTTCTCTGAATATGTCTCCTTACATCTTGGTGTACGAAGAGGAATCCATTCTACCCATGAATATCTACTTTCGTTCCCTTCATCTTTCACATGAATCACAAGGAAATTCATGCTTATTAGTTTAGTGTAGGATAGAAACCTTTTAAAAACTACAGGAATAAATGCTAGTGGGTAGCGGAGCAATGCTAGAGATGAAAAATTATACTTTGAAAATCTAAAGCTCGCAAACTACACTACCCTTTCCAATTTGAGGCATTACGATATTGTTGAATCTTATGAACATTTTCAAACTAAGAAGGCAAAAAAGGGACCATGTTTATTCACTGGGTAAGTAGGGAATCCAATGTAGTATGCACGATCAATCAATACTCCCCGAAGAACTGAGACCTTGCACAAAAGAGTCCACTAAGATAGAGAAGTTGGAATTCTACCAGTGTGTAACCAAGTGTTGTTGCTGCTACAACACCCTCCAAAATTTTGGCCTACACTAAATTTCAGAGCCTACCTTGGCCTTGTATATTGTAATCACGAACATTGAAATCCATTCCATGTGTTTTCTCTAAGTTTTTTGGTCCCTTTTGCAAGAAAAGAAAACTATTGTCTTTTAGCACGTTAAGTGTCGCACGATGTACACAAGCTTATTTTTGTGGTTTAAATGGGTTATTTTTGTGTGAATGAGTTGATATTACCATGTAGAAACCTGTTGCACTCATTCCCAAAGATTTTAAGCATTGTCACACAAGTGTCCCTACAGTCGTTGCAAAGTGTATCTTTAGTGTCACACTTGTCATAAGTTGTTGCACGGCGGAAAGTATGTATTTATTAGTTCCAAATTATCTATTTTGTGTCATCAATTAATCTAAGTGTGTGATAATAGTCAAGTCTTATCACAGTTCACATCAGCTTCGTTGATCCCACACATAGTCAAATTTTAGAAAATTTCAAGTCACTTAGCCTCATTCGGCCTTCTTGAACTGCGCAATGCATAGTCCCAGCCTTCAAGATGCAACCCTACCTCTTAATACTGTGTAATTCATATTTCCTTCCTCCCAAGACTATGCATTGTATTGTATCAGTGCCCAGTCCCGAACCTTGACCTCAAAAATTGTGTAATTCAACCCCCCATCCTAGCCTCAACTGTGCATTGTGCCGTCTCTGAACTCAAGCCCATCCCTTAAGCTCTTGAGTTGCATAATTGCATAATCACCAGGTCATCTCTGCCTTTCATATCTGTGTATTTCAATGAAACAGTGTAAAAGCCCTTAGTGCGGCTCACTGAGTCCCAAAACTTTGCAATATTCCTGCCTAGTTTAGCTTACACTATCCATTGTATAGTCTTAAGGCTCAAGCTTCACCACTAACCTCTTGAGTTGTGAAATTGTGCGGTAACTAAGACCCTCCCTCATTATCTCACCCTATTCCGGCTCAGTCAGTGGATCAACATGCATCATCTTAGACTAGGGTTTATTTGACTGATGTCATCTCATCATGAGTGAATTACAGATGCATGTGGTATATCATATCATGACAGGATGATGAAAAAGGATATGAAGAAGGGAAGCATGTTGGAAGAAATATTTGTAGCTGATTATGCAAGCTGATCAATCATGAGAAAGAAAAGGGACATGAGTTTGCGACCAAATCTCAAGACTTGATGTCATTGAATACTCCTTACCTCTAAGCCATATGGAGGTAGACAAAAGAGCATACTCAAGAAGATACGTAGCACAGAGCAACAAGAATGGCTTGACATTTCCATGTCATCATGTATTCCATGTTAGTAGTCTCATGTCATGAGTTGCCATATGCCATATCATTATTGTGGATTATGTAATTTACTATTCGACAATGAATTGTAAAGTGGAAGTCCAAAGGACATATACAAATTATGAAGAGCCATGTAAAGTCAAAAAATCCATAGGAAGTCAAACAGTCATGAGGGTAGTCAAAGAGTCAAAAGGGTGGTGAAGCATCACCCCATTGGTTATATATACACCCTCACTATATGAGAAAATGACTTTTCATCTTGGCTCCTCTAGCAAGGCATTGTAGAGACAACCTAATTCTTTTTAGGAGAAAGTGGTGGCTCCAATTCTCCACTATTGGAGCTCATGGTGTTCGATGTATACATGTGTCTTGGGACTTTTACTTAATATATGAAGCATGATGGATAACACGTTATTCATGCATGGATTATGCATGTTTTTAAGACTTTTCCCTGAATATTTATGATTCATGTTTGCTTTCGTTTGTGCTAAAGTTGTTGAACTATTTTGGTTATTTTAGTGCTTATCATATTGAGAATGCATTGTAATGGTTGCAATTCCTATCACATCTTTGTGGACTATTCCACTTGATGTTAGATAGATATATCTTGTTTGTGTGTGTCTATACCATAGTAGTACTATTACCTCTCTCTTAGAGGCTCAATTTCTTTTCCCTCCGCAGTAGAATAACCTTGACACACCTACAACCAAACACTCACCAGACACACTTACTTTCTTTTCAAAGGCACATTTTCACTCATCTCTCTTGTTGACAGTTAGAGCAAAGGAAAATATTTAATAAACTGGAAACTGGGCCATATTCTGGATGGGGATCCTATCCCAAATCGTGTGACATCTAATTGGGAGCACATATCGAAAAAAACCCATTGAATGTTGGTGAGTGCAACACAATGAACAAGTTGCAATGGAAAAATAAAATTATCTAAGGAGAATGTGTCCGAAAAAAAGAGTTAGGGAAAGAACCTAATATGATTTATTAGAAACCTCATGTGGTTTATTAGGGAATGAAAATTTCCCCCTTAATTTAAAACATGGTTACCTTAGGAAGTCTAAAAGGGAATGCAATTAATGGTTGATTATTAGAGATATTGAAAAAATGGTGTATTCATCAATAAGTGTAAATCTGTGGACACAAAATCATAGATTTAGGTTTGAATGTGAGCTTACATAAGTATTCATACAAGATGCATACAATTGCTTTGACCACGGGGTTCAATTTAGGACAAATGATACCAACAAAGCATAAAAACGTTTCAAGATAAATTTTAATATCTTACAACAATAAACATTAGTGCAACAATTATGTGGTTTATTATAGGATAATAATAATCACTTTAGATAAGAAGGATGGTGTAATAAAGTGTACTAAGGGAGAGAAAAGAAAAGAGATGAAAATTTATATGAATAAGGATGAGGATCATGAATAAAGCACTGGTACTTAATTAAATGGAAAGAAAATTCAAGTTCTACATCATTGATTAAACGAGAATGAAAAAGAACCATCTGTGATCCTAATAAGGATTATGTTATGTAAGTATAAGAAGATGGTTCACATTTCTACAAAATGAGAATCCAAAATAAATAGTAATAAAATGGACTAGAGATAGACCATTTATGAGAAATGGTTAAACATGTGATCATAGTTTCATTGGTGAATTCATGACCTTTTCAAGGTAACATTAATGAGATGAATTACTTCAAATGAAATGAAATAAAAGAAGCTAATTGAATCGAGTAAAAATCCTAGAAGATAAATAAATTGATTAAGAATATGTGATACCACAATCAATATACAATGTTGTGTGGATTTGATTTGGCATCGATAATAAATGGTTAGAAACAAGAAAATAAGAAAGTCATAGCAAGGATTGGTAGAAATAAATTATCCAGTCGGTTATGCACTTCACCCTTCACCCTTCTCACTTCATAGCCTGACTTGGAGGTAGCACTTGGGTTGGAAAACTATGGTTGCATGCTGGATAAATCCGATTCAAACAATTGGTATAGATATTATTGAATAAGATAAGTGTCCTTACCATTTACTTTGTTATTTTGGTCATGATATGTTATTTCCTTATGTTATTTCAAATTCACGTGCGTACAATGGCTATATAATTTCCATTCCTATGGAAATTATTGTTTGTTCAAGATATATATATATATATATATATTATTATATATATATATATATATATTATATATAATTATATATATATATATTATATATATATTATATATATATACATATACATATACATATAATATACATATACTATTATATATACATATATACATATGTATAGAATATATATCTATATATTATATATATATATATTATATTATTATATATATATATTATATATATATATATATATATATATAAGGAATAATTTTGATAGGAAACTAAGTATATTCCATGCATATTTGCATATTGGGTTGTTCATGTGATATGGTCATGACGAAGGTATTTATGAAACTAACACGCCTCATAAAGAAGGTTGAGAACAATGTTATGTATTGCACCAAAGTGGTTGTGTTTTTTGAGTTAGCAATCACTGTTTACAACAAGTTGAAGCTTAAAAAAATCAATAATAATGTTCACGCGATTCTTGGTGGAAAGTGGAAGAAATTTCTACCAAAGTCTAGTCAATTATTAGATGTTAGGAATAGTAACACCCACCTCAACTTTACAACAAAACTAAATAAGGCCACATTGTATCTATATTCATTCTAAAAACAAATATTTTAGTGAAACATTTGAGAAATCACGTTTAAGGGTGATAAACACATAGTTGAAATTGCATTAAGTCGTGCATTACATTTCCACCAAACGACTACCAATAAAATGTTAAAATACCTAGAGGAGACAATGTTAAGTTTAAAACCAAAAATAAAAAGAACTGGATATTCAAGAAGGATGGAATGAGAAGCTATGACAATCCATCTAGAGGGTTGGTAATTATTATTGTGACAAGATCCAAAAGGATGGAAATTATTGTAACCATTTGATGAAAATGATTATGGAATGTAAATGACAATGGAAACCATGTAAAACCCAAAATTAATATATTAAGAAAGATAATTCACAAAATCTTACAATCATATAAGTTCACGAATTTTATTTTCATAACTGTTCACATCTTAGTCTCTAATTATGATCCACTTCACAATAATTACAAAGGGTATGATTTAACAATATTAAAATTTCTTTACTTAGTGTATAATTGTGATTGATTAAGTCTCTAAATGTGCTCCACATAATATTATAAATCCATGGAAATGATTCTCATTTTGTCAGTGTTCAATTTTTCTTCACTTCTCAGTCTCTAGTGATGTTTTGCATAGTGTATTTACTTCTTAGATCTTAAGAAAGCACTCAAGCTCTTAACCGAGTGTCCATTAGAAAGTGCCAATCTAATATGTGAATGTGTAAATAGATACCCTTGTGATACTCTCATTATAACTAGCTCCTTTTTTTAATGTTTCTATATCCAAGAGTTAGCATAATGTTTTACATATATAATATTTATCAAACAATTGTTGTGTCATTTGTTGAATGGAGTCTATAGGAAGAAAATATTTGGGTCAAAAAGACATGAGGCCTTTGAATATAGGAATTTAATGACCTAGCTATATAAAAAGTCCCCATCACATAACATAAATTACCTATAATGCTATACAGAGTACTCAGAAGGTATAGTGGGACAGCTATAGTCCAGACTATCTGGGAGAATACTAAGACTATACATGGAAATTACCCCTCACTTTTTGACCATTCGTGACACCCATTTTAACTTAGATCTAGCTACCTATGGTGAGGTCCTAGTCATATTTTCATGTTTTTTCATTTATTAATGCTATGTAATATTGATAAATTTTAGTTGGACATATGATCTTACTTATATAAAACACTTGATGGATTATGTTTTGTTGATTAAAGTATTTGATGTATGATTTACCTAATTTATGGCTTACTTGGTTATGATTTATCTAGTACATGAATTATGAGAGTTATGATTTATTTGATGAATGGCTTATTTGGATATGATTTATCTAGTGAATAACTTATTGAAGTCATGAATTATGTAATATTTACTTCTATCATGCTTATATTAATAGAAAAAAAAAAATTGTACGTGGATACTATACTTAATAACGTGATGATTATGATCACTTGTCTATAAATATTTTGCTATTAATGTAAATCCATGGAAGAGAAATAACATGTAGATTGGAAAGGACTATGTGGTTTCCAATATCCATGCTATTGATTGGGGTATGCCGAGACATCCAATGAAGAATGGTGACATAATTTCCCGACTAAATTATTCGATGACAAGTATCCAACCATTATCGTGGTGTGGTCCATATTAGGGTGTTGATCTTAGTATTTGAGGAGGGGTGAAGGGATTTCCCACCCAGTAACCTCCAATCCTATAATCTTGGCAGGGGAGTGATGGACATGCTCCCCTAGACGTGTGATGATGATTATCAATTTCCTGCTAGGGAGTTTAAGTCGATATAGTCGACGATTCCTCCATATTGGTTGTATTAGTGGTTAGATCGGTATAGATGATGCCATAGTATATTGCAGTAGAGGATGGATAGGATGGGAGAAGACGAAGGTTAGGGAGGCATTGATGGTGCTAGACCCTCCAACATGGCAGGGGATCTCCCCAATAAGAAGTCCCAACTAGACCTCAGACTGTTTGGTGTAGGAGTCCCAACAGTGGGTTGTACGGTATCGCTTTTACCACGGTTGCATGTAGAGGCAAGTAAGATGTCCCTGTTGGTAGCAAGGGTGTGACATATACAGCAAGTCAAGGAAGGTGCATGAGCGGTTCTAACACACGGAGGGTGAGGTGAGTGCGCCCCTTGGAAACCTATGAAAGCACAGAGTTAAGAAGGGAACACACGACAAAATATGCATCACAAACTGGAAGGCAAGTAAACTAACAATCCAAAATTATGGCTAAACCAACAACACATTTTATTAAGATTCATACATGATTATATCGGAAAGCCATACATGCATCTGTGAGAAAATAGATACATATATCATTTAGAGTAAACAAGATAGCTGAAATACAATACGCCATATGCATGAAACGTGTTGGCTCTGTCTTATTAAGAAGTGAAAGCTCCAGTCATACAATAAAACCATGAGCAACCACTAGTTCTGACAGTGGAACGTTACAGTCACTGTTGCCTGTTCCTCCAAAGAGATATACTAGCTCTACACAATGGAGTAGCCAAGGCTCATTACAATACTCTCCAATATTTCTCTAAGATACTCCTATCGGAAGCTTGGCTGACCAAAAGCCTCTACAATGAGTTATGAGGGAATATATATAGAAAAGGGTGGGGTGGCCTTGACATTCCCCTTTGTGATTGTTCATCTACCCTCATGAATTTTCATGTACTCTATGACTATTACATCCAACTATCGACACTTGAAATTCCACTTCAAAAGATGTTACATACAATCTGCACATGTACCCATGTGAGACAAAATAGGCTTGAGAAATCCATTAAAGACATCACTATGACTTAGACAACTGTGGGAAGACCAACTCTTCGACATCCTCATGGTGGTCAAGAGTAGCAAACTAATGCCAAGCTTGGTAGTCTGCGATGGTGTCTATGTACTTTATGGTGACATATTTCTGGAAATGAACTCTTACCTCTGTAGCATCTGGGTACACTACTCTGGCTCCTCTGTCCAACTCGTCTGATAACATTCACGTCATTGTCTTGAGTGCAGCTGGACCAGCGACATACTGATGCATGGTGTCTACACTGATTATCAAGTCTACATTGGTGACTATGTGCATCAACTCGTCAAAGTACGAGTCAAGCTCCAATCGGACTTGTGCCTTTGTATTTGCCTCAATGAGTGTCCCAATAGATGGGATCACATGTATGTGCACAACAACATCCATACTCCTGAATACCCATGCATGGGAAGCCTGAAAAATACTGATGAGCTACAAGAGCTCTTCATAGTTCCGGATCTGACTTCGGATGCGTGCCTTCATCTTGACTGCTTTGGCTTCATCGTCTTAAGCAAGCGTAATGGGGCTCCCTTGTATCTCATTGTCCATTTTTTCATGTATTCAACAACAATATGCATGTTTGACAAGATACATGCTCTCTTAGCACATCACTGTTGCCAACTATTGGGATGGACAAGTGCCTTATGCACGGTACCAAACTTGGAATACAACGCTCGCATGACTGTCTCAAGGGACAATACTTCATCCAGTATTTCCTTCTTCAACTTTTCTCAGGCAGATGTTGTAACCAGTTCTCATCCTTTCTTGGCCATCTATAAATCCTTAGCCATTCACTCATTCTCAGCTCCCAAGAAGCAAACACTCAAGCTAGTGGCTTTGGCATATGCTTTGGTAGCATCGGCTAATGCTGTTGGATGCTTGCGCATGTCAGACATGATCACTCGTTCCTCAAACTGCATAGGAGATGTGTGATCATCTAGAGTATACACTCTGCATAATTGAAAAACTCTATGCTACGACTCGTCAAATGATATGTTGTGCATCCCTTCTTCTAGATTGTCTCCAAGGATCTCAGTGTCTCCTTGGTCGCTTGGGACTTGCTCCGCTTTCAGATCCGGTGAAAATACTAGGTCGACCTCTTGGTGGTAAGGCATGAGGTCGATGTCTTTCTCTACCTCTTGTTGCTCCATATCTGTATCCATCTGCTCAAGTGATTTTTCAAACTCTTGAGCGAAAAACCTACTCCTATGACTACTCACCTAGTCTACTTGGTGCCAGCTATTCAGATGAGTCTACTATCAGTACGGGCACAATTTCATATGTCTATACATGTTGCGCTCCCTGATGTACCTATTCCTGCCGCGCTTCCTTCTCCTGTCTATGTAGCTCATGTTCCTTCCGGAGTTTCTCCTTCAACTCATGCACCTCCTTCATTGTTTCCTCCATCTTCTGCTTTTCTCTCTACCTTTGCATGTTCCTCCTATCACGCTATTGCCTCTTCAGCTCTATTGCTAAAGCTGCATTCTGTACAAGTGGGTTTGCTATGAACTTTTAGCTTTGTTCTGCCTCCGTGCTATTGACAATCTTCCCCTTTCCTTTGTTGCGCGCTCGTATGTTTAGCTCTGCTACTGTTGCTACTGGTGCTCTCGTGGATGCTGCTTTGCTAACCATTCCACAATGATGCCGACCAGTTCATTGGGCCTGGAGAAGCTATAACAATATCTCCATGGGTCTTCCTCCACCCAATGACATGCCCCGTGGATCCATTGAGACTGTACTCTCACATAGTGATCTTTCATAATACAATACGGGTCATATGGATTGAAACTTCAGACATTGAAAGGATATTTCTTAATATCCTGTGTTTTGACATCCGCATACTTATGGTTTCGTATCTCATACAACCTGATCCACAACGGAAGAGTGGGTCAAGGTGCCTTCTTCTTCTAGTGCAGCCTAGCTGACAGTCCTACTAAGATGTGGTATGATACTTCTTGCATGACGAGCTTGTCCATGGAAAACTTCGGCAAAACATGCAAAGGATTCTCCACGTTGTACATTCATATGAAGGTGCCAGATAGTGAGGCATATCAATCTGCTATGTCGATCAATGCCTCCATTGATTCTTTCGACATGCAAGGTGGATCCTACTCAAATATCATCTTGTACACTGGGGTGACAAAATGATTTGACAGTTGTGTGATAACTCATCTGAAGCTACATTCAGAAAACAATTTACAATAAGTATTGTCAGAGGTTTTCACCGATGTCCATGCCCACTTCATGCCCAGGAACTACTGATAGACACAAATTGCATCCAATATGTAGGCGAACATGTATATTTCTGCTTGTTGACCTTTGGGCAATATCTGAGCTCCTGTCACCTATTCCTTTAGCTTGTGAACCAATGTGTTGGACCAGTTGCATGCCTTTCCTTCACTCGCCAGTTGGTCCAACACAATCACCCAACTCTACAGGAAGGTATCTGTGCTCTCTTGGCCATACAAGTGACACGTAAAGATGACCAAGTATTGATACGCCTTCCACAATATTTTCGTCTTGTAAATCTGGTTGGGTGTCATCCTGAATTTGGCTGGCCCCTTCATCCAGTTATTCAATATATCCCTAGAGTTGGCATTGTTGTTGGGTATGATGAAGGGTGTATCCATGGTGATCATTGGCTTCAAAAAATGGTACATCTACTGATAATCATGTACCCTAAAGGTAGCAATCTTCGTCCCATTGACACTGCTCAATGTCATCATCTCAAGATGAGTGTGTGAGATGATCCAATGTATCATGTCCGCGCATGGGAACGCGACATACTTGCATTCAATCCAGTACAAGTCGGACTTATGAATGTTCACATAGACTTGGTGGTCTTCAATGTCTTCCCCAAATGTGCCTGAGAATGCATCATTGACCTCTTGCCATTTCAGCTTGATGCCTTTGTCTACAATCAGCTTGGTGTCTTCATAAATTGGCAAACTTGTAGACACTCACTCAATTACTGATCCAGTTGCGCTTCCGTCAGTGTCCTTTGACCCTTCTCTCTTGGAGGCTATTGATCCTAAACTAATGAGAGATGGAAGAACACCTGCTATATCTAGAGATATGGCAAGATGAATGGCAATAAATCTGTCAGCTGAAAACAAAGCAAACTTGAGGGATGACATGCTACATACCTGGGGATTGACTAGCAAGGATTGCGCAATTTTCACTAGGAGGTCAGGAGAATGGTTGCCGGAATTGTGTAAAAGGTAGTATGGACTATCGAGAGGCTGGTTAGCTATTGGAATTGCATAGCGCGCAATCCAGAATAGCTTGCTGGGTGCTGGGATTGCGCAGTGCATAATTTCAACTAGCAAGTGCTGGAGACCCACGGACTGCATTGCGCAATTTTCCAGCCAGCAATCACTGCATCTTAGAATTGTCCAAGGCAAGACTGGAGGGTAGTCACTAGCCAAAATTATGCATTTTCTAGGAGGAAGGCATAGCCTTCCCTCTCATAATTGTGCAATGTTGTCTTGGTGAGGTAGAGTCCGGGCCAAGGTTGCCCAGACCTGCCGATGGGCAACTGAAAGAAAATGAAGATGTGAATGCATGGAAATGCTGAGTGCAAGAAGAGGTGAATGATCATGCATGAAAACAGTGGATGCAAGATTTAGAAAATGGAACAACATGCATGTGTGTGAGATGAGTCGCCGAATCGGTGGCTGTTCATGCAAAGTAATGTCATGCATGCGTCAATAGTGAGATGCTAATGAAAACTGAAATGGTGCTTTTACAAGCTAATACGCATGTAAATGAGAACAAGCATTCACAAAAATAAAGAAAAAAACACTCACACAAGCCAAAACACAAAAAGCGACAGAAATGTTGCAAAAGACAAGTTAAGCGGACTTACCCGAAAAGAGTTGAACTGGATGTGTCGAAGACTACTGGATGTGTTGTGGGATGTCAGATCTCCAAGATCGATGTGAAGAATGAGCTCTGAAGTGTTGAATAAATAAGTTTGAGGCTCATGACGTGTATGCCACAATTCTAGGGAAAAGCGACACTTGGAGGAAGGCTTCTAAAACAATCTTTGCATGTAACCTCCAGATGTCAAAAATAGCTCCCTAAAATCTAGGGATGCTTTTTTCATATTTCTTTTTGCTATTTTGGGAAAAATCAGCGCATGCATGCAAGTCAAGTTTTCTCGGTCCCGGGTGGAACCGGTCAACCTGAGGGCACATGCGACAACTTGCTTGACTAAGGGGAAATTTTGCACAGTTTCTGGGAGGAAGCTGGGATGTCTATCTAGAGGGATTGCATAATTTCTATGAGGAGAAGCTGACTCTTGCCCATAGTTGCACAAATTCTGGGTTGAGTGGCACTACTGGTCCAAATTGCGTAGTTTTCACTGGGAAGGTTGACTGACAGGATTGCACAGTTTCTAAGCCCAGCAAGTTGCCAAACAAATTTGTGCAATTTCAGAAGGGAAGGCTGGTCCCCCTCCAGAATTGTGCAATTTCTTGAGGGATCTGCTCAGCCAGCAGCTGGACCAAGTCCGAAGTAGCAGCCTGTGAGGGGAGTGAAGCAAGCTATCATGCACAGGCTAGCAAGTTGCTGAAAAAACAATGAAGTTTGTGTACTTGACAGTGCAAGACATGCTGCTAAGGATGGTTGGTGGGGAGGCTGCAAAACAAAGCTAAGGTAAAATTTTGGAGGATGGTTGTAGCCGCTACAATAGGAGGATAGATGGATATAAGTTAGTTGGATACTTAATTTGACTACTATTCCTCTATTTATTTATGTCTTATTGTCAAACTTCTCTCGAACTAATTGTATCCTTTTTACTCTAACTTCGGGAGAAATTTTTCTAAACGAGGGGTGTATGTAATGCCCTACTTGATCCTATCATGATAATTTTGGCTAGTGTTTAATTAACTTAAAAACATTGACTTATAATTATTAAGTAATATTGGTATATACCTACATTTGTGAATCTGTAATTTTTATTTTACTGAGATAACTGTTTTATTATTTGTTATTATTTAATTATTAATCAATTCCCAAAGTTTTTCAAGTTTCCTTCTCCAATTTGTTTCTGAATTAAATTTCCATATTTCAATTCCCAAGATATCTTCTCCAATTTATTTTTGTATAAGATATGGTCTTTTCTAATTCATTTCTAAATTAAATATCTATAATTCAATTCCCAAGGTTTTCCAAGTTGTCTTCTCCAATTTAATTATGAATTAAATATTAATATTTCCATTCCTGATGTGCCTTGTCAAATTTATTTTTGATAACATATGGAAAAGAAAGTCAAGTTCATTAAATTAAATTAAAAGGATGGGGGTATTCGTGGAATTAATTGTAGGTGGTTGAGGTGGATGAGTGGGAGACACATAAAGGGAAGGAGGATGAGAGGATAAGGTGGAGCCTTGTTCTTTATGTTGGCATTGGAGGGTTTTGTTTTGGGATGAGGAATGTGGAGAAGGAGAAGGGAGACAATGGAGAGAAAAATGCGAGAACTAAAACTTGGAACTATTGGAGAGCGTTGTTTTGAACTTGGACACACTATGACTAATTGGACCTGGGATTATAGGGATATGGAACCTGTGGAGGTTCATTAGGATTAAGAAATAATTCCTAGTTGGCCAGGAGATAAATTTAGTCAGATAGCCTAGCAGGAGCATCCCAACAGAGTCAGGAGCATCCTAACAGAGTCATTGAATCAATTATTATTTAGTCAATTATTTTATTTATGTAAATTATTACAAGTTATACATGTTTTAGAAAAATTGCTACAAGTTATACATGTTGTAGATTAAATTAATTTATGTTCATGCTCATGATGTTTTGTAAACTTGAAATTTTCCTTGTTTTAAAATTTTGTGAAATTTATTTGAATGAGTCTAGTAGTAGTTAGAGGACCTATTGTTGGTTCCTCAAAGTAACTAATTATGCCAATATCATTTGTAATGAAATTTAAATGTCATTGTGGTGGCAAACCATGTTGAACAAATTTAAAATGATGCACATGTAAATATTTATTTAATAATTAAAAATGTTGAATAACCTGTTGGGAATATGAGCATCGATACAAACTATGATACCATAAGTGGGAACTAATGAGGGGGTCATGGGAAATTAACCATGCTTTCTATCATAATAAAATCACCCAATAATCTATTCCAATATTAGAATTCAAAATTTTCTAACCTTGTTTCCCCACTAGCCCATAATCTATTAAATGAAGCAATGGTTAGTTGAAGCAACAACCTACCACATTTATGCAAATTGAATGGCTGTTGTGGAGTGCTCTTAGAATTAATTGGGTAACATGGGCATGTTGGAAAATGTTTGTCATTGATGTCATCATGTCGGGGGGAGTGCGGTTAAATCAGTTAAAAAAATTGGATTACTTAATGTCGGGGAGCACATACACAATGCATTGTCATCATTGTCACTAGAGAGTGACATAGCTAAGTTGAAATGCAAACAAGCAAAGGGAAAAACAATTTGGTTAAGTTGATGAATATATCAAGTGCATCAATGTATCTTAATGAGATCAATGGTCCTTATTCATTTGGGGGGGTGTCCTAACCTTCTTAATGCTTAACTATAGGGGGGATATGAAATGACATCAAGCAGTTAAACCACCGAAGGTACATGCAATTAATTGAATGGATCCCCACCCCCTAAAATTGCATAACGTGATACAAAAATATAAAATTGTGATGTGGCATTGGTGGGATCAAATGTGATAGTTTCATGATCAATTAATTGATGAAAAGGTTGTCATGAAATGTTGGTCTATATATTAGATGCTCAACTATTAGATGTTTTTCAAAGCCAAGACTTAGAATATTTATTTGAAATCCAATATGATAAGCCTAGGGTGAAAGCTCTTAGTTATGGGAACTTAAGCATTAACACATAAGGAATATGCACACATAGCCTGCCCCCTGCCCCCCCAAACATTAGATGGATTTTATTGCAATTTGTTTTCCCAATATCCAATATCATTGACCCCTAATAAATCCCCTAAACACAGAGTGCTTAAGCATATAACACCTAAGGGATAGAAACCCAATTAGGCCCCTAGAACATCAAGTACGTAAAATTCATAAGATTTGGTCTATATTTCAATGTCTATGGTATTCTTGATGGTTAGGTCATAGAACAATGACATGGAAGGTGAAAGAAAAGTGATGTTGCATGCTAGGTGGAATATGTGACTTGGTAGATGACACATCAACAATAACCACGTGTTAGACTAACACAGACCACCCTATAGTCTGAGATTCATCATTTCACAAGCCTAGGAGATGGAATAAATATACGAGAATTGATAAGAAGTTTGGTGTTAGTGGGCCCCGAGAGCCTCAAAATCTTGAGGTAGTGTTTTTCTAAAGAACTCTTGATCGCCCAATAGATTTGGGCCATAGTCACATGGTATATTCATAGATCGTTAATATGTAGTGCATGATGGTTTAATGCCCCCAAGCCCAAAAAATCTTTGGGTAATGTTTACAAAAACATGTTCAATTTTTCGTGATAACCTGCGACTTGATATGGACCTTGGTCACACGTCATGATTCAACGTGCTCATTGCCTCAGCATTCTGGTGGTGAACAATATACTCATGGGTGCTTTCTCTCAAATGTATGAACTTGATAACCTTTGGTTAATGGTTCTATGGGACAAAAGGATGGTAAAATCCTAACTTAAAAAATTCCTATCAAAGGGTCTAACATACCTTAGCTTTGCGAGAGATTAAAGTGTTAAATTTTTTTGGGTATCCCCCAAATTATTGGGTATTTCTAAAATTATCGGTAAAGATGAAATTTTGTGTTTTGTGCATTGGAATCTCAATGTTTCAAGGTTGATGGAAGGGAGCACAAATAATAATAAATCCAATTATATGAATTAATGTGTAGTGTGAAGTTGTGCAAGAGTGGTGGGTAAAGAAAGAATAGTTTGTAGTAAAGTGCAAGAGTGACAATTGTCAAGAATAAAATGTGAAATTGATGAGAAAATAAAGTATGGTCCATAGTGAAGTGTGAGAGTGAGAATGGTTTGTAGTAAAGTTCGAGAGTGGTGAGAAGTAGAGAGGAATTCATGCAGTGAAGTGAATGAAGTGTTTGAAATAAAGCTGATGTTGATGAGGTAGTTGCAATGAATTGAAGAAGAGAAAATCAAACCAGAGAAAGTGAAATAGCAAATCAAAGAGTAGATAACATGGGTGTCTCCTATAGGATGGTGTGAATAGATCTGCAGAAGGTATTTGTATCTCATATTGGTTGGTTCCTACAAAGAAGCATAGGAGATTGATGTCTCCTATAGGTTGGTGCCTATAATGCAACAGAGGGGATTGGTGTCTATTGTAGCTTGGTGCCTACAAAGTAGCAACAAGATTGGTGTGTCATGTAGTTTGGTGCCTTAAATAATTAGAGGGGATTGGTGTCTCTTGTAGGTTGGTTCATATGAAGAAGTAGAGGGGATTGATGTCTCTTGTAGATTGCTGACTAAAAATTTACATAATAGCAAGTTGACACCTACAAGATATTTTATAAACAAGTTTTGTGGTTTTCTCCTATAAAGGTTACCACAATATATTATTTTATTCTTGAATTTATGAGATTGATGTTTTATTATGTTTGAATGGTTTTAAATAAGTAAAAGTTGTCATATTGATTCAACCCTCCCAATCCATATTTCATTAAAATTGGAAAATTTCTATTACGAGGACTTCAACAAAAAACATGTTTCATTAAATTTGGAAATATACATCGGATCTATAATTTAAAATTATAACAAGATCAAGTTTGAAAATTATCTAGTTCACTACTTTGAATTTATTTATTCACCATATTTTGTGATAAAATTTCCATGATAAACTATTTAAACAAAATTTATATAAA
>APFE031363254.1:38816-64423 GCA_000404065.3 Pinus taeda
TATATATTTGTAAACATGGTAGTACTTTCTATTTACTTTTTTCGAAAAATTTACAGTCAAATCCTTTGATCTGTCACCTCCCTAAAGGAAACTAGGTGACCATCGGTCAGCATTGTATCCACTCCAAAATTTAAATAAGTTCATCAAAACCATTTTGTCATTGCTAGCCATTACACAAGTTCTTATCTTTCACATTTCAAACAAAAACATTCTAAAACCAAAGATAAATAAACTAATCCTCATCCAAGGAAGCTATTTGAACTGTCACCTTTGCTTTTGGATTCAGTACCTTCCCATCAAGATTCTACGACTTCACCCCTAGGCCTTTGAGCTCTCGTCCCTGCTGGAACATTTTCCAATTTATCTCCAACAGTGTTTACTATATTCTGCCCAAGGCTAGATTGTTCCTGTAAGTTTGTATCTGAATTTTCGCCTGTTCTTTCATTATTTCCCCCCGAACTGGGCCTAGTTCCTTGTTTCTTTCCTACCTGTTCAGCACTTCCCCTGCCATATGTTCATAGTGCAGGGTCATGGCGTGGGCTACAATGTGTTTCATTATCCAATATTGTTGCATAGTCCTGTTAAAAAGAGAAAGACGGCTATTTGTCGTACCTGAGTCCTACAACATTTCTTCCCATTCATCCATGGGGAAGTCTTGGCCTCTCATGTTATTTCTTAGATCTCTTTCCTAGCCCCATGTTTGATATCTGACCTCCTTTAGATTTGCCTCCATGTAGGCATTGATTATTCTCTTCATCTGCTCGTTGTGAGGTTTCCTTCCTTGTTTCTTCCATGTGTCACTCGTTCCTTCTTCTTTTTTAATGTTCCTCTGGCTACGCCTAGGTGCCATGTTTCGTCTTGTCTGTGCCTTCGTACTCTTATCCCTAGAGTGCTCTGTCTGGAATGTAGTTGCACCCTTACCAGTGGTCAGACCTAGAACATGGTAAACACAATTGTCAGTTTTGGCCATTGAGGTTATAAAATTGAAAGGAGTATTTCTACCCCCGCCATCATGGTGATGCTTTTGTTGTTTCTTTCTCTGTGACGTAGCACTACGGCCTCTCGAAATCTTACCAGTTCAAGGCCTCCATCACAGTTAGAAATCTTTTTTTGGGTCGAATGCTCTGTATTTCTTTCAACGTCACTCCTTTCTCTCTTAGGCTTGCCTACCCCTTTCCCAGATTTGGGTTTCTCAGGTCCAGATTCACCCTCAATATTCTCTTCAGAATCTCCTCTTCCTGTGAGGTGCTCCTGCTTCCTCCCTCGAGTTTTCTGGGCTTTCCTTTCCTTCCTTCCAGGTTTCGTCTAATCAGGTTGAGTCTCAGGGTTGGAATCGCCTGAAACATCAATTCTAATATACGGATCCTGGATGGATGGGTCCTCCATTTCCTATCTCCCCCTCACATTGCATTTAAGCTCTCCCTTCCCGACCATAGCCCCTAAGGATTCTTCCCTTTTCCCCACTATCTTATCTCTATACATGCTTCGGAGATTTAGAATATCATCCCTATCTACCTTCAGGCCTACTCTATACTTCAAACTAAATATTGTTTCGAAGGATGGGAAGTAAAAATTTACATACACATATACCTGGTTGCACTGTTCTATCTCCTGCAACTTTCTATTGCAAGCAGCACGTTCTTTCTTTCCACCTTTCTTCTTTCACATCCACATGCAAAATGCATGGTTTCCCTCTACCTCTACTCCTTTAACATTCTCCTGTCTTAATTCCTCCCCCAGTTGTCCATTTTTCCTTCCTTCCTTGGCTTGCCTTCCTTCCCACTTGCCTTGGGATGCTACCCAACTGTCTTGTCCTCCATCCTTCATTTATTTCTTTCTTTTCCTAGCTGCTCTTGCCGTCCGCTTGCTGACTTGACGCTGCCATTTGGCATCCACTTGGTGCCCCTTCTCGGTCTTGGTGTCCTACCCTCCCTTCCTCCATACCTTTCCATTTCTGCCCCCACTCCTCTCAGGTCTGTCCTTTTTCTACCTTCTTCTATCATCTGATTCATCTCTATCCTCTCCTCTGTCCATTGCTGTTTTGAGAGTGATCTATTTTGTCCTTCCTGCACCTGCCTTCGTCCTTCTTCCCTTCCATCATCATCACCCGAATTCACTAGATGCTTTTTATGCCGCCTATCTTCTTCGACTGCCTGTATTATTTGCTTCATTTCCTCACCCTGGCTAAGCTCTTCCCCTCCTACATCTAGTTTTTGCTCTCTGTTGTGGCATCCTCAGTTCGCAAGGAGGTCCGCCGAGGAATTTCCTTTACTTTTCACATGGGATGGTATGGTGTATGCAATCTTCTGTAATGGTTGTTGTAATTTTGTTATTACCCAGACCATCCTCCATCTTTTGCTCCCTGTTGTAGATGTTTCATTGTTTCTATTACCAACATGGAGTCGCCTTCTATCTGCAGTATTCGGTATCCTTCTCTTATCGCTATCTCTAGTCCCCTATTTAGCGCGTGGTATTCTGCTTCGTTATTCATGGTATGCCACAGTCCATTGCATATGCCAATTCGATTTTCCCTTCCTTGTCTCTGAATATCCCTCCTATGCCAGCCTCCCCTGGGTTTCCTTTGGCCGCCCCATCGAAATTTAGTTTTATGAATCCTTGTGGCGGGTTTCTATCTCTTTCTTCGACTCTTACCTTGACTGCATCATTTTCTTTCCCTATCATGTTTGTGTTTTTTTCTTTGATTTCTAGTCGGTTCATGATGCGGGTCTTCGTTCTTTCTGTCTTCCAGACATCCTCTTTCCAATTTTCCATACTTACTATTTCTCTTGTGATTTTCATGATTTGGGTCCACAATTATCCTTTGTCTTTTTTATCTTCACTGAAGATTACCCTATTTCTTACCTTCCAAAGGTTCCACAAGAGAAACCCAATTGACAGATTCCATGCATGGTTTAGGATTATGTTGCGGTAACTTACTGCTCCACTTCTCTATTGTTGTTTTATGCTCCCTATGTTCCTGTCTATAATCTCGAAAAGTTGTTGGTGTTTTTGCCACATGTTGTTACTTACACTGCAGGAGTTTGTGATGTTCTCCATGGTTTCTTCTTGTTGTTGGCAGAATGCACATCGCGAGGGCCCATGCATCCCTTTCCTTCTTAATTGGTCCCAAGTCAAGGCGCGCCCATGCATCACTGTCCAGGTAAAAAATGCCACTTTTGGCCAAGTTTTTAACTGCTCTGCGTTTCCACCTCCTCTTGTCTTAATATGGTAACTTTATGAGTTTGTGAACATGCCTTTTATGCGTTTACCCCATCTTAGTATATTTGTTCCTTCTTTAATTGCAATTTTCCTGGTTACCATTTCTTTTTGATAAATTATCCATTGTTCAGTTTCTGGGGCTTCGGGCCAGTCGCTCTTCATCTTCCATTTTTTCTAGTAACTATTACGTTCCATTTCCCAATAGTTTCTTACTGCATATTCCACTATTTGGGTTGTGTACTAATGGATTTCTTGGAGGAGTTCCTAGCTCAGGATTCCTCTCTGTTGCCATGCCTCCTGCCAAAAGTCTGCTTTATCCCCCTCTCGAATTTCCCAGAAGCTGTTGTCTCTTATCAAGGCTCTGTTCATGCTTACTAGGTTCCAAATGGATGATCCTTTCCTTTCTACTAGTGTTTATAGTTTTCCTTCCGGAGTCCTTGTTATCTCATATTTCTTTTCCCAAAGTCATTTCCATAGGTCTTTCCCTCCTTGAACCCATCTCCACCATAATTTTGCCCCCATGACTTGGTTTAATATGTAGGGGTCTCTTAGTCCTAGGCCTCCCTCGTTGACGGACTTGCTTAACCAGGTCCATGAAAGTAAAGGCCACTTTTTTGATTCATTTGACCCTTGCCACAGAAAATATTTGAAGAGTTGCACCATTTTTTGACATACGGTTTTGGGGATCGCTTGACTAGCCATCTAATATATTGGCATAGCTTGAAGAACAAACTTCAGGAGTATAAGGCGGCTCGGGGTATTGATCATTCTGAACGTCCAATTGTCCATTCTTTTTTGAATTTTCCTTAGCAATCCTTTCCAATTCATTATTATGTTCTATTGATCACTCAGTTGTACTCCTAAGTATTTAGTTGGAAACTGTCCTATTTTGAACCCCATTGTTCTTACTAGGAAGGCTTGGCTCACCCTTGGAGTATTAAGAAAGAATATTTCAGTTTTCTCCTTATTCACCTCTGTTCTTGAGCCTTTTGTGAATTCTGTAAGGATCTCCTCTAAATTTTTTTCTTCCTTGATATTTTCTTGGCTATACATCATTACATCATCCATGAACTATTGATGTGTGATGATTAAGTCATCCCCCCATAATTTCAGCCCTTTAAACTCCCATCTGCTTACTTTTGCATTGATTAATCAGCCTAAACCATCCGCTGCTAAAATGAATAGGAACGGTGAAAGTGGATCTTCCTGTCTTAGGCCACGAGATGGTTTAAAAGTGTCTGTAGGGGTCCCATTTAGCAAGATTGACATACTTGGAGTGGATATCATGGACATTATCCATGTTATCCATCTTTCATCAAATCCATATGCTTGTAGAATTTTTTAAAGATATTGCCAGCTGTGTTTATCATAAGCTTTTATGAAGTCCAGTTTAACCATCATTCCTTTATTTCCCATCCTCTTTAAGGAATGAATCACCTCTTGAGCGACGATAATCCCATCCACGATTTGTCTTCCTTTCACAAACCTTGGTTGTTCTTTTGCTATCAATTCTAGGAGTATAGGTTGTAATCTTTTTACCATTATTGTAGCTAGAATTTTATAGATTACATTACAAAGAGCTATTGGTCTGAAGCTACGAGGTTCTTCAGCCTGTTCTACTTTTGGTATTAATGCCAGAAAGGTATCATTCCATGATTGATGCATTCTTTTATTGCTTCTTGATTCTTCTATTGCACTAATAATGTCTTTTTTCATAAAACTCCATGTGGCTTGAAAGAACTCTGTTGTGAATCCATCCGGGCCAAGAGTTTTATTTTTCACCATTGTCTTTACTACTTCCTCTACCTCTTTCTCTATAATTACCCTTAGGAGAGCCAGGTTTTGTTCCATGTTTACCTTTTTTGGGATATATTGACTTATCTTTGCTTTCTTCTCTTCTCTGTTACTTTGTGGCTTTGTCAATATGCCCTTGAAATGTTGGATTAGGAGATTTTCCATTTCCTCTGACTGGATTACCGTGTTACCTTGTTTGTTTTTTAGGGAGAAAATTTTATTCTGAGGCCTATGTTGCTACATCACTCTGTGGAAAAATTTTGTGTTTGATTCTCCCTCTTTTAGCCACTGTACCCTTGACTTTTGACACCATAGGATTTCCTCCTGTTTTCTTCTTTCTTCCAATCTAATTAACACCACTCCTTATTCCTGCGCGAGCTCCTCTGTTCTCCCTTCTTCTATTATTTTTTGTTGTATCCTTTTCATTGCTATTTGGAGATGTTCCTTGTCTTTATGTATGTTGCCAAATTCTTCTTTGTTCCAAGTCTTAAGTTTGTTTTTCAACTCCTTAAGTCTCAGTTGGAGTGATTGCATCTTATTTTTGCCTTGTATTTCCTCTTTACGGTTCTGCCACCAGTTTTCCATATTTTATATGAGTGTTGGGTCTCTTAGCCATAAGGCTTAAAACCTAAAAGGTTTGTGCTGGTTTTGATTCTTCATGGAAATTTCAAATTTTATTGGCCAGTGGTCTGATCTTTGGCAAGGTAAGATTGTTGCTTCATAGAATAGATCTTTCCCAAGGAAGTGTTCTATTGCTAAGAACTTGTCCAATCTAGAGGCTATATGCCTACTGCCTCCTCTTCTATTATTCTAGGTGTATTTTCCATTGATAGTATTTATGTTAATCAATTGAAGGGTTGTCTGGGTCTCCCTAAATCTCTCCATGTCTGCATCCTCCCGTTGTAGTCCTCCTTTCTTTTCCATTGTGGTTGTGATCATCTTAAAATCTCTTGCTATCACCCACAATTTTTCTGTGTGCAAGTTACTCAGTCGAAGCATCTGGGTTAAGAAGGCCTCTCTCTCTATCAGAATGTGAGGTCCATACATCGCTGATACAAGGAACCAGTCTTTATGCCCTATCATTCTGAATCTCCCTGAGAGAATCCTTCTCATTCCTATCCATAAGTCGACCACTACTTTTGCTAGATTCCATAAGATTGCAATACCCCCTACACTCCCTTTTGAATCTAGTGTCATACTTTCATAAGAGGGCTTGATTTTTTTTAGAATTTCCTCCATTTTCGCCCCCGTTATTTTTATTTCTTGACGCAGCATAATTTGTGGTTTTTCTTTTTTGATCCTCTGTACCAGGTACCTTTGCTTACCCTTACTATTAAGCCCTCTTATATTCTATGATGTAATAATCATTGGGAAGGTTGGTTTGTTTGTTGGAAGAACGCTGAAAACGGCATTACTCTTCCTGTATTGACTAGCATTTCTCCCATGACTTGAATTGATTCTTGTAGGTTCTTTCGGCCTCATTTTTTCCCTCCTTTCCCTTTGTTTTGATGTTCCTGGCTATTGTCATGTGGTGTTCCTAACTATTCATTCATCCCTATAGTTCTGTGCTCCCGTTTTTCTTTGTATTTTTGGAATATTTCTTTGTATAATTTCTTATCTTCTTCTAGGATAAACCACTCATCCAAGTTTCACCACATATCCAGAAGGTTTCTCAAAATTTCCTCTTATGTTGTGGGGTCATCCCCTTTGTTTATGTCGACTTCCATTACTTCATTCTCCTGGTGTTCCTCCTTTTCTGTTCTCCCCTTTTCCTCTATTTCTCCTTTATCTTTCTGCTTATTGTTGTTGACATCCTGATTTGTTCTATCTTCTTGATCTGGTTCTTCTTGGTAGTCCATACCTCGTGTTTCTTATTCTCCTTCTGTTTGTAATATTTCGAACCCATTACTCTCTTTTCCTTTGGTTTTCTATTCTTTCCTTCCATCCTTCGGGGTTTCTCTAGTAGGTCATTTCTTAGTTTTTATTTCTTGAAACCCCTCATTATCCTCGGTGGTTTTCCTCTGTATCTTAGTCTTTCTTTCCTCTTCCTCTGCATTTAAGGGGCATTCCTTGAAAAGGTGTCCATATTCATGGCATTTTCTGCATCTAAAATGAATGTGTTTATATGTAGGGGTTTAATATGTAGGGGTCTCTTAGTCCTAGTATTGGGTTTGCAATGTTCATATAAACACATATTCTTGCACACGATGTGTATCTTCCTCTTTTAGTTGATTCTGCTATCTTTACAAAGCTACCTATGGTATTCCCTATCCCTTCAAGTATCTCTGGGTCCTAGAAATCCATAGGCAATCCAAACAGTCTAACCCATACAGGTGCTACTAGGAATTTTTCTTTATCCAGGTTATAGCATTCCTCCCAATACCTCATAAATAAACCTGCATTGTTATGGAAATATGGGCCATTTTCAAAAACTTTTTCTTTGTCTTGCAGCTTTACCGTAAAGAATCCTCATGCACCTAGCTTAAGTTCAATGTGGCCACGTGGCTGCCATTTCTGCTAGATCCATCTTGTCAGTTCTTTTTCTAAGGGCCAGACTCCAATGAACTTGCAAATCATTTCGTGGTCTTTCATATAACTTTTGTACCTTTGTATTTTCTTCATTGGAATGACAAACCTCGGTTTCTCTGCTGCACAGGGAAGACATTTTCCTTTACTTCCTGCTTGCCAGCGGGCTCCCAGCACTGGTCCCGGTGTCCTTTGTTCAGCCTCTGCTTTGTTGTTGCTTGTTCCTTCTCCCGCTTTTGAATCTCTATAGGAGGGGATCTCTCCCCTCCTAGTCTCCTCTACCATATCTGAGCCGCCTGTCCACTTCTTTCTGTGCCAATCCACTTGTTTTTGAGGTGTTCCCCACTGCCTACCTCATGGCCTCAAGGTCATTAGGGTTGCAGAGCTCCAAGAATCCCTCATCATTTTTTGATGACAATAATATTTTGTATATTAGTATTATTAACCAATTTAATTGTAATTCGATAAATTAAATGTTGCGTTGTCTTTGTCGAGTTACTATTCGAGTAGATTATTGTCACAATTTTCACGTGTCCATTAAATTTATCTAATGATAGAATAATACCAGTATTTTTGTTACCATAACCATTTTCATTTCAGGTAAATTTAGTTATTTTGTTTGCATTGACTATCATATTATTATATTATAAGGTTGATGACATTTTATAATCAACGAGAGAAAATATTATAAAAGACTCATATTATGTTTAAAATTACTCTTTTAACAATCAAAATGATATGGACTTATGCATGAACAAAAAAAAATACATATATAAACGTAAACAAAAATATGCAGTAGAAATAAATCTTCATTTCATTCATATCAAATAAGTGAAAGATGCTTACATACAAAATGGAAATAAACTAGCTTGGGCGATGGTAGCTTATCTCTTAGAAGAGATGTGGGAACTCCATGCCTCTCAATTATGTTATAATGAGGCCCGAAGGCCTATTTATTAGTGAGAAACAATGGAAAACCCTAAACATCCAAAAATCTAACCCTAGGAGATGAAGCACCAAAACTGTGAGCCCCATTGGGGTAAATTGGTGCATCAACTTCCAAGCTCATAACTTTTGTATACGATCTCTACTTGATACACATGATACCTTGTTGGAAATATCTACCTGAGGACTAAAAAATTGGAATGCAAACACTATTTTACATTTTATGTTTTCTCGTTTAAAAAAAAAAAAAACATCATTTAAGGCCTCAAAACAACTCTAAAAGTTCAGGACCCAAAAAATGCCAAAAATATTAAATTGTGCTACAATTACAGAAACTGAAAGATATAATGGTACAATGGTGGGGGTCCAAGTGTAATAGGTGGGTGGCCACCAATATTGACCTGGATCAGTCCTCCCTCCTTAGGAAGCAAGGTCCACATTGTGTTTAGTACCTCCATGAGATGGGGAAACTTCCACTGGACTTGGTTCCTAGTAAAACACTTGCCTTGGCACAGGAGTTGGTCAACTTTGACAAGCCGATACAATTTGATCTTCTGCTTGCGAATGTTCTTGATCTCTGTGTCCATGATCCAATAAGTTGTGCCATGTTCAATGCAATATGGGTTTAACTATGTTGGTGTGAGCTATTCTGGAATATGTTCTGTGTCCAGTATTGGTGGAAAGTATGGTCAAAGATGGTCCACATTGAACACTTGGTGTAGGCCAAGGAATGGGGGAATGATGAGCTTGAAGGAATTGTCTCTAAAACCCTTAGTGATGGTATAAGGCAAGATGCTCCTTCTGAAAATGGAACCAAACTTTTTTTCCCACCTGGAACTTGTGTGGCACCTGATGCTGATCATGAAAATGTTTGTACTTAGCATTTTCTTTGTCCAATATGTCATGGACTTGCTAGGAGATGTGATGAATGTATTCAATGAAGTTGGTAGCTTTGTCAGCTTCAAATTGGACATGAGCCAAATCTGTCTGAGTAACTGTAAGTGGTATGACATCATCAATGGGACATAATACTAGAATCCCAATACCACCTGAAAGAGGTCGTGGCTAGTTAAGTTGTGGAGAGCTCTATTGTAGGTGCACTAGACATAGGGAAGGTTTTCATCCCATTTTTGTGGATTCTTTGAGCTGTACACATGCACGATATGCATGATCATCCTCTGTACGACCTCTATCTAGCCATCAGTTTGGGGATGGAAGGTCGTTGACTTAGTGAGATTGGTATCCACCAATGACCAAGGGCTTGACCATAATGTACTTAGGAAACCGATCTAAGATAATGTACTGTGGGACCCCAAAGTGTATCCATACTCATTCAAAGAAGAGTTTGGTAGTGGCTTCTCCTGTGATGTTCCTCTTGCAGGCTACCAGAATGGCCATCTTAGAGAATCTATCGAAGACCACGAAAACATAGTCGTTTCCATGCTTGGTATAAGGAAGGCTTAACGTGTAATCCATGGAGATGGATTTGTAGGGTCAGTTGGAAGTAGGAGGAGGAGTCTATAGGCCTTGATTCTTTAATGTAGGTTTGGTAATGGCACAGGAACTGCATGATTTAATGTACTTCTCAACATCTTGTTGAAGGTTCGGCTAATAAAAATACTTCTACAACATTGCCATTACCTTTTCTACTCCAAAATGTACAGCGAAATGACTGTAGTGCAGCTCGAAAATCATCATGGAACGTACTCTTGAAGGAATAAAGAGGTGTCCCAAGTGTCATAATAGTGTGTCCTGGAGGTGAAAATTTGGAAATTTCTTACCTTCCAGGAGCATCTAGTATGTGGTACTGAATTCTCGATCACTCTTGTAAAGATGCATCCATTTCGAAGTCTCATGCCCACAAGAGTCGAGTATAGTGGTCAACACCATAACCAGTGGTCAGTTGAGGCAGTCTGCAACATTATTGGTGCTTACCTTCTTGTACTTAATGTTCAAATGGAACTATTGTAGATATGTGGACCGTTTCTAATGGCAATCGTTCTATAACTTTCCTTGTGTCTATATGAATTGTAGGGGTTGTTGGTCTGTGTGGATGACTATTTTCTTCCCTAGAATGTAATGATTCTATTGTCGGAAAGATTGCATAATGGAAGACATCTCTTTTTCAAAGGTGGGATACTTTCATACTGTATCTGAAGGTGTCTCACTATGATATGCCACCAGATGCCCATGTTGGGTAAGAACTGCACCAATAGCGTAGTCAAAGGCATCTGTCTCAATTTCAAATGGTTGTTGCAAGTCTCGTAATGTGAGAATTGGTGTAGAGGAAAGGCAATGATTCAACTTGGAAAATTCCTTCTGTTGGGATTCAGACCAAAATAACTATTCTTTCACTCCACCCTTGGTGACTTGACTCAAAGCCCAAGTGATATGAGAGAATCCCAACATGAACCTGTGATAAAAATTGGCAAGACCCATAAAGTTGTGGAGCTCTATTAGAGTGGTTAGCGCTGGCCAATCCCAAATAGATTGTATCTTGGTTGGGTCCACATGCACACCCTGCTCATAAATGATGTACCCTAGATACTGAACCTAGGTCATACCAAAAGTGCATTTCTCCAAATTGGCACATAATTTGTGTTGTCACAGGGTTTGGAGGACCTATCAAATATGGTGTATGTGCTCTTCCCAAATATGGTTGAATATCAAGATGTCGTCCAAATACACTACAACGAATGAGTTGGTGAAGGGTCGCAAGATGTTGTCCATTTGTCGTATGAAGGTTGTGGGGGCATTCATGATCCCAAAATGCATGACCAACCATTTGAAAAGGCCCTCCTTATATTTGAAGGCAATATTCCACACATCAGAGGGTTCAATTAGTACATGGTGATAACCAGACTTTAAGTTAATCTTGCTGAGATATTTGGCCCCATTTAGCTGCTCCAGAAGGTCATTAATTCATGGAATTGGATATCTATTCCAGACAATTATCTTATTCAATGCCCAATAGTTAATACAAAGCCTCTAATTTTTTCCTTCTTCTATACCAACATGATTGGGCTCCCACATAGTGATGAACTTGGCCTGATGTGCCCTTTTTGAAACATCTCCTAAATCTACCTCTTGATTTCATCGTTCTTGATAATAGAGTGTTGGTATATTGGTCCATTTGGTAGCGACGCGTCTAGGGTTAGCTCGATGGAGTTCTTAACCTGGAAACGTAGGGGTACCCCTATGGGTAAGGTGAAGATGTCCCTATACTCCTCCATGACCTTGTCCACCTGCTGCTACCGTGCAGAGCCTTATCTTGAGGTACTAAATGTGGCCACAATCTTCCTCTTGCTCTAAGGGCGAATCATAAGGAAGAAAAAGTTCTCGGTCTGGAAAATGACCTTATTGCATTGTTTAGCAAAAATTAAAGAAAAGGAGGTAGGCGATGCTACCTTTGGTATCCTGTACAATTTTTTACCCAAAGTAATAATAACAGAGTGAGGTCTAGAATCATAGACAACATGACGCTTCCATAGGTATGGCTGACCTAATAAAACATCACAAACTTCTAAAGGGGAAAAATCACACAATACCTAATCTAAAAAGGGCTTGATGCTATAAGGCATGTGAAACTGATGGCTGACATGGATATTTCACCCTTGGTGGAGCCACTTGATGGTGTATGATTGTGGGTGTACCATTGTTGGCATATTCAATCTCTTAACGACCTCTTCTGAAATTAGGTTTTTTTGGCTCCTGCTGTTAACAATGAACTACACTGGTGAACCCTTTACACACATGTCCAAGTGGAAGAGGCGCTCTCCCTCCTCTGGATCCTTAGGATCCGTCTTTTGGAGCTTGGTGGTGACTACCATTGTAGTGGGTTCACGTTAATGATTTTCTTTCCCTTGTTGGGTTGCGGCTCAAAATCAGAGCATGAATCTGTCTCTATGTCTTTTAGCTCAACCACCAACACCTACTTCACATGACATACATTTGTGTTGTCATGTGGCATTTTAATGGAACTCACACCACTTGTCAGTGTCTTTCTTCACCTTCCCATTATTCTTGGGTTGTGGCTTCAAGGAGTTGTCCTGGGGGGTCATGGTCTGACTTTGTCCTTCGATTTTTGGATTGGGGGTGTCTTTTCTCTCCTTTGAGTTTTCATATCCAAAGTGTCCCTTCTTTTGCTTAAATTTATGCTCAATCTTGGCAGCATATCAGTATGTTGCACCAAGTGAGGAAATTTCTAGGAATTCCATTTCCTTCTGAATATATTTGTGCAAACAACTTCGGTACTTGAGCACCAGATGTTTCTCAAAATATTTGATACTCAACTTTGTGTGTAGGGTATCGAAAATATTCATTAGCTCATGCACATATTGATCCCGTTTCTTCCGCAACATATTCCATTGGATGTACTTGTCCTCACAACTCCGCACAGGGTCATATTGTTCCTTGATGGTGTCTTGGAAATAATTCCAAATGGGTGTGGCTAAAAATAGTAAGGGTTGCTTCTCATACCTCTATTCACAGTAGGTTTCCCACCAGTCCTTGACATGGGATACGACATTGAGGAGTGAAAAAGTAATATTTTCCCTATTGGAAAAATCATGAACCGCAAAACATACTTCCAAAAAATTTAACCATCTATCTACGACATCTATATCTATCTAGCCTTCAAATATTGGAATGCCAAAGTTGACTTGTACCTTGAAGGGAGTGGCACCTCTAGAGTGATTTTCAGATGAAGATGTATCCCTGTGGGAATCCACCGAAGGATTTGGGAAAAGTTGTCCATCATCATGTTCCTTTGTCGCTTGAGGGAATCTTGGAGTAATATTTTGAAAGGATATACTACTCCCTCATCTTTCTTTTATTCCACCATGGGAGTCCATCAAGGTTTGTAAAGCAGGTCTTGCAAAGGTTCAACCAATTCGAGCCCTAACTCCTTATACCCCGACCTCATTAGTGACATGCAATGAAAAATAGAGAAAGAAAAGACCTCTCTGATACCACCGATCCAAACTTATGTAGGAATGAAACAAAATACATATATAAATGTAAACATAGAGATCTAGTAGGAATATACCTTAATTTAATTAATATCAAAGAACTGAAAGATTCTTACATACAAAATGGAAATAAACTATCTCTAATGATGGTAGCTCATCGCTAAGAAGAGATAGGGAAGCTCCATGCCTATGAACCATGTTACAAGGAGGTTCAAAGGGCTATTTATTATTGATAAACAATGGAAAACATTGAACATTCAAAACCCTAATCCTAGGAGATGACGTGTCAAATTTGTGGGTTCCATTGGGGTAAAATTGTACATCAACTTCCCGAGGTTGTAACTTTGGCATGCGATATTCGTTTGTCATGCACGATACCTCATTAGAAATATCTGTCTGAGGAATACAAATTTCAACTGAAAACATTAGTAAAAGTCTCAGGTTTTTCCATTTTCCAAAAAATGATGTTCAGGGCCTCAAAATGGCTCTAAACGTTCGGGATGTGAAAATTTGCCAAAAATAGTAAATTGTGCTACAATTACAAAAACTAAAATAATAATGGTATAATGGTGGGGGTCCAAGTGGAATAGGTGGGTGGACACCAATATACACCTGGATCATAAAACCAGTTAGAAAATAAAAATTCTAGCAACATTAAATTTGGAACATTTCTATTACAAGGAATTCATCAACATCAATTATTTTGCAAACCAACCTAGATCCATCTTAAATCTAAATCTACCAAGCATTGAGAGGGACGAAGTCCATATTTAAGATGAATCTAAATTTCTACCCTTACAATCCATATTGGATTTCCTTAAGCATTTAAATGGCCTTCATCATAACAAATAAAACGGAAAAATATGATGGGTTATGCAATATGATGGGCTTGTAGATCACCGTATTAAACCCATCAGATGACTAAGTCAAACTTCTCTTAACTAGTTTATGAGATAAAAATTTAATGGGGACCTCCCAATATCCTAGTAAATATTGACATTTATGGGTGTAAATGTTTATACAGGGTCTTGCCTATGAAAGCCCTTTTGTTAAACCCTCTTGAAACTATTATTATGGCTTGTAATTCATGTAAACTATGTGTAAATGTAACACATTGACTTTCTGAGAAGTGGACATGAATTCAAAGGACCGAGGAGGAGGAGTTTCTTGTAGCGTAGTGCCTTGCATTTATTTTGTCACTAAAATCCCTGTTGATTTAATAGCATTGTTGTGCATGAATTTAATTAAGAGAATGGGCCTCCTAAGTAGAGGATGAGAATGTAGTCTCGATTGTCCTAGAGACATAGGCATGATCAACACGCTTGACATATGAGAAGGCGAGAAGTCCCAAGGAAGTGGGATTTTGGAGGGAATTATGAATTAGGTGTAAGGTTGTCAAAGGGAGATGACAAGGAGCACACTCAACAAAAGGACAAGACCTTGGATTTGGAAGTGGACATGGATTTGCTTGGAAGATTAACATTTCTCTAAGTTTATGTTTTGTGCTTGTGGGATGGATTCTCTATGTTTTGTTGCGGCCCGTGCTTGTGCATGTGTTATTTTTTTGGTAAGGCCTGCATGAGCCTATGATTTGTGTGCCAAGAGAGTTTAGTGAAATGGTGGTGCTCTAGTGTTAGCCAATTTGATAAACTTGTGGGGCTTACTTGTTGATCATCACCTAAGCAGTGGATTTATTTCGGGTCGATAAATCACTGGGAAAATTGTTGAGATGAGAAACTATTGTTTAGGTTTAGGCACCCCAGTGCTAGTTGGGATTGATAAATGTCGAGTGTATCCTTGCAGCCGATAACACTAGTGCTAACACCCACTGATAAACTACTGGATGTGTGTGTAGGTTTTAACCCTATACAAAAATAACCTGCAAACGAATTATTAAAAAATAGAAAATATACAATGGCGAGAAACAAAAAACAAATACATAGAGATTTTCCTCTGGATACCAAAAGTGGGACTACCAGATTTATTTTTCATTATATTCCTTTCAATGTTACAACACATATATATACATGTTGAAGCATTCATAAACCCCAATTCATTAACCCTGGGTTAGAACATAATTATAGCTCCCTTTACCAAATCTACAAGATACCATGGGAAGAAAACCATCATGCCAAAAACCATGTGCAAAACCCATGAAAAAAACCATAGGTAGGTCCACCCACCTAATATAGGGTCCAATTTTAGTTTTTTCATGGGCCTTTGCCCTAGACCCCTTGCAGGGGGGGCTATCTCCCCCCCACTGCACCCAACACAACAAAGGGGGGACTCTTGCCCCCCCTCTAAACCCCCTGCTTCATGCGTGGGGCTAATCGTGGAAGGAATATAACACACATCCAACTGTGTGACATTGTCCCTACAATAGCTAATCTAGCTAATAAACTTTCCATTATTCATACACACCCTTCTCCAAAACTGAACTAAGTGTTTTTATCCCCTACTTAAATCCATGGGGTTGTTGTGTTAATTGGTTAAGAGTCACTGTGGTGTTATAGTTGGGAGATATTAAAAAATCAATTGAGAAATGGACTTTGTCTCTTACCATTGCCTATGACTTCACCCGTACCACCGCGACCTCCACCGTAGTTCAGTATGGAAAATTTAGTGAAGCTAACTTTATTCAAAGGCTTGGGGAATGAGGACCCGAACCAATTCTGGTTTGTTGTAAAAGTTGTATGGGAAGCACAAGGCATTACAAATGATAACATGAAGAAGGAAACCCTAGTTAGTGCTCTGCAAGATCTCGCGCTAACCTGGTACATCAATTACTCTAATGATAACCCAAATGTTGGAGTTGCAGACATCTAAACCATGTTGAACAAAGAATTCAGTAGGCCTAAATCTAAAGCACAATATACTGTGGGTTCAAGGAAATCGCAATGCAACCATGTGAGACACCTTGGGAATTAGATCAGAGGTTGAAGTGTAAAATCCATGAAGCTAATATGGACTTGACAGAAGGGCAGCATCACGAGTGGTTTGTGGCTTCGCTACTGCCACACTTAAGGGTTGTGCTGTCACAACAAAATATAATAGCTCAGGTGAAGGCCTTGTAGATCATAATGAGACTGCATGAAACCCCGACGAAAGATCCAAATATGGGGGCTCAATAGATCCATGCGTAGTTGAAAAATATTTTCCTTGAGATGCAAAGTTTGAAGCGGGATAGAATAGTTCGACCAGAGGTGCGCGAAGAGGTATGGTGTTTGAAATGCAAGAGTCAAGGGCATGGAAAAGACCATTGTCTGACCTTTGCAAACTATATTACAAGAGGAGGAACAATGCCTTTGAGGCCGGAAGCTCAAGCAGAACTGAGTGTGGGGCCTACATTGTGGTGCGCTATCTATCAGGAAGCAAGAAAAACTTCCACAAATAACTGTCATTTGCTGTTGAAGTTTTTACAGACACCACAACAAATGTTTTGGAAGTTTTGTAGGTTAGTAGGGCATGATGAGCACAACTGCAGAAGTTATGAGTTGATGATGGATAGAACACTCACCTATAGGGTTCAAGTAGAAATGCAGCCCCCTAAAAAGAGTGCAGGGATGATGCAGATAGGCTTTCAGGGGCACGGAAGAGGCTGAGGTAGAGGAGGGCCTGGCAGAGGTCGAGGACAGTTGATCTGCTACAATTGCAGGGGAATAGGACATTATGCACGCAATTGCACTAACCCAACCCATCCGTCGTGCAAGTATTGCACTCTGTTTGATCATGAAACAAAACATTGTCCTATGCTCATAGGTAGGATACTTGACAAAAGGGTGCTACCACCTCCGCCAACTCAAAACTTGCAGATGATGAGGTCTAAGCCATGCAAAGAGGATCCGAACATGAATATAGTGATCCAAAGCAGAATCAAAATAGGAGATGACAAGGGGAAACAACCCAAAGATAGTACATGGGCACATAAATCTCCAGTGAAGAAGAGTTTCACTAAGGCCTCCACCTCAAGGAGAAAGGATAAGCTTGATCAGGAGATGGACCCTTCTATGCTTACAACTTTCCTGGAGACCTGCATGAAGTTATTGCATGATAACAAGGCTGTGAAGGGGCTACAAGAGCTCATAAACAGATGCGTCGGAAACACTCTGGCTGAGCTATGCGTGGTACGAAAGATTGGTAAGCATAAAACAAGGATGGGATGGGAGATGAGACTAACCGTGCAGATAGGAGAGTATGAAATGGATCTTGTTATTTTGGACCTGGGATCAGATGTGAACGTCCTACCAAAGCAGACTTGGGAATGGATGGGGAGACCTATGCTGCAGTGGTCTCCGATTCAGCTAAGGATGGAGAATCAGCAAAAGATCATCCTCATGGGACAACTGCAGGGGGTGATTGTAGTTATTGAAGGTGCGAGCATGCTGGCTAACTTTGAGGTGATAGAAATTATGGATGACAATAACCCCTATCCTGCGCTCCTAGGAATTTATTAGGCTACTGATATGAACGGGGTAATCAACCTAAAGAATAAAAAGATGATATTTGAGAAGAAATCGCTCCACGTAATAGTACCCCTAGATCCTACTGAAGGATTGCATTATACTCAACCAGTCCATGATTATGAGAGTGATGACAATCTAGATTGTGTTTATAAGACAACAGCATGAGACCAAGACTAGGTGGATCCAACATTAGATGGATGAAATACTTGAGATTGCAAGAGTTCTTGTACCTTAGATTCTAATGAAGAATTAGAGCACTGGTAGAATCAGTTACATGAAGTAATTACACTGAGTTGTAACATGATGACCCGATTTTTGCACTGTGTGTCATCAAAGGTAAGAAATTTTCCCACTTATGATGGCCTAAATGATGTAGATATCTTTTTGGGTGCATTTGAGAGTGAGGTACCATAAAAGAAACGCTTCCAAGCATTGGACTGGGCATTGCGCACCACACCCGCAAGATGGTGTGGTATGCATAAGGGAAGCTTTGATGATTGGCGCAAATGTTGTAAGATGATGAGAACACTCTTTGGAGAGCTAAGGATGTGAATGACAGAAAAGTATGATGGGAAAGATTATCTATGCATGCATTTAGCCAAATGGGACGAGGCTTATGGAGAGAAGCCCCAACCTAAATGGGTGCACTTATTCTATCACACCTTTGACGTCGTCCCAATGAATTGGTACGTAGAAACAAAGCTTCACCATGGTACAGGTGAATGCGATACTTTGCGTGAAGGATTCATAATGACATTCAGTTTTGAAGACGGGTTTGACTGTATTGATGAGACGCTACAAGAGGTGAAAGTAGCAATCTTCAAAATACCGCAGGATCCTTTAGACCCGATTCAACCTAAGTGGGCTACTCAGCTGAGTCACGTGCTAAAGTGCTATAATGTAACCACTGAAGAAGAGGATAAGGATATGTGAAAGATTAACATCCCAGAAAGAAAGGGTCATCATGATGTTGAAGGTCCACAGGTTGAGAATCTTGATATAACCGCGCTGCTAAAAATGAAACAAGTAAACATTGGTACGAAGGAAAAGCCCAAATTCGTGAAGGTTGGAGATTACTGCCCTGGAGGATACACTGTCCAAGAGAAGAGGGAATTAGTTGTGCGCACGATAGATTTCTATGTCATTGTTGGGAATCTATAAAAAATGGGGTCTAATGAGATATTGCAATGATATGTACCCGAGTTTGAAAGAAGCAACATCATCACGGATGCTCATGGGGGCACTGTGGGAGGACATTATACAGGAAGAGAAACCGCACAATAGATTCTACGCGCATGGTTGTGGTGGCCAACCCTCCATCAGGAATCAAAAGCATATTGCAAGGCATCTGATGTGTGTCAAAGAACCGGTAAGCCATCGCGGAGGGATGAGATGCCTTTGAATCCATAGATGACGTTGCCACCCTTTGAGAAATGGGTGATAGAATTTGTGGAACCCATTCAGCCCCAAGGAAAGATGGGAGCAAGGTACATTATCACCGTGATGGAGTATTTAACTCGATAAGTAGAAGCACAACCTATGAAGGATTTCACAGGTGCGACTGCTACAAAGTTCCTCTTTGAGCATGTACTGACGTGATTTGGTTGTCCAAAGATCTTGGTGAGTGATCGTGTTACGCACTTTCTGAATGAGAAGATCAATGCACTGAGGAGGAGTTTAAGGTATATCACCAGAAGAGCACGCCTTATCACCCACAGGCTAACGAGGCAATGGAAGCATTCAATAAAGTGTTGGAGAATGTGCTAACCAAGGTCTGAATGTTTAGCGAAGTGATTAGGGCCTACACATACTCGCGGTACTATGGGCTTATCGAATGACATGCAAGAAGTTGACTAGAAAAACTCCCTTAAGGCTAGCCTATGGTGTTGAAGCGGTAAAGCCTATGGAATATATTATGCTTAGTCTGCACATAGTGGTGCTCATAGGTATGATGGATCATAGAGCCATGGAGGAAAGGCTCGCACAGCTAGATGAGCTTAAGGAAGAGAGATTTCTAGTGGGATTTGACCAACAAGTCCAAAATTAGCGTGAGAAAGCCTGGCATGATCGGAACATTAAGCTATGCACCTTTAAGGTAAATGGCTTGGTTTTGTTATATGATATTAAGTTTGATAATTTCCAGGGAAGTTCAGGATGCACTGGTTAGGGCCCTATGTCATTAAGGAAATTACCATTGGAGGAGCAGTACAACTGGTCAAATTAAATGGAGATCCCTTCCCAGGAAAGGTGAATGGCAGTTGATTGAAGCCATACAACGGCCATTAGACCATGTGACTAGATGAAGGTAGCATAGTCTTAGCACTCCAGGTAACTGAAAGGAGGCGCAGGAATATAAAATACACTACCTAGGTTGGGGAGCTGCGTGATTGGAGGATTGTGCAAAGCAAGGAAGTGTCATAGGGTTCGTGGTAATGCAAAGGGAGTTGTGCTACCTAGGGAGAAATCATGCAGGTCAGCCGGAAAGTGACTGCTAAATTCACTATTCATGATTTGACGATATAAATATGGCCAAATGGGGCGGGTGGCCAGCATTTAAGACGAAATTTATGGCCCAAATCCTTGAAAATCTACTGCCAATCCAACATTAATGAACCGAATTTGGGTGGAATGGTCAGATTTGAATTCAAAATGCCCTATAAATTACATGTGGTTGTCCAGAAAAAAACACTTGGAATTTTGAGAATTGAGTTGTTGAGCTTTCAAGCACTCATGAACCGAGAATTCTTCGAGGTTTTCAAAGAGACACTGACATATGAAAACTTACCAAATACGTCACGAGTACTATTGGAGAGCATTATGTCAGCACCTGTAGAAAATATAAGTACAGAAGAAATAGTAGAGGAGTTGGCGCTGGAAATGGAGATACAGGCTGAGAAATCTACTCCAATAGTGGCCACAGTATTGGTAGAGGTCCCTAATCACCGAGGACGTCGAGACCAAAGCCGACCCCAACCAAGGAAAATGTGAAGGATAAGAAGGACAAGCAGTCTGCCATACCAATGTGCACATCGCCAAGGAGAAACCCACCAAAACCCACTGCACAGGAGAAAGGGAAGGCTATAAATTTGGAGTCAAAGGAGGAAGACATTGAACACATCCGGATGGATGATGATAATGTGGGAGTCGAAGTAGAGGATGTTGAAACCCAGGGTGCAAACCCTATTACTCGGTTGCTGGAGTACATCCCTCTCTGCAAGCCTAAGACCCAAGTGTTGAAGGACATTGATGAGAGTAAGACTCCCCTACAAACCACTCTGCTGCCAGATGAAATTGTTTTCGATGGATCGCACTTGGTATGGGTGCTGCTACTGAAACTTGAAGATTGGGACTTAGCCGATCGCAAGAAGTTCCCACACCTGGAGACCGAGCAACTGATGCATCGTATCATTGATAAGAACTCTAGGATTACTGCATTGAAGCTACAGAGATGGCTCTAAGGAGTAGATAAGGCATGGTTTCTCAACCTACTTTGGATGGTGCACTACAATGTGCTTGGTGCGTGATGGATGTTTGTGGTTGGAGGAGCCAATACCCATCACAGATAGGATGACTCACAGGATAACACAATTGTCATATACAGGTGAGAATCCAGTCATGATATATGGCAGAAGAGGTGGCGAACAGGCTATCGCGGAGTCTATGAAGGAAAAATTTAAGGTAGTGAAGAAGTCATGAGGATACGCTATATCCAGCATCTGCAACCTTGCTATGAAGGTAGCCACACAGATCCTTGCAGGGAAAGTGATGAGGAAGTGTCACGTCGATGAAGTATCGGACTACCATCACGGAGAGTTCCTAGCGAACTACCATGAAGCACAGAACCTCAACAAGACGCTCCACTACGTGTGGCTCTTGCTGTCAATTGTGCTAGTAGAGTCGAGGCTACCACAGAACAGCTAGTTCCCTTCGGTCATGCCAGACTTCCCAAAAACAACAAAGTATGCTTCACTATGGGTGACCAAGGCTGCACAGCATGTTAGGGACAACAAGATCTTTTGGATCTTGATGGAGATTAAAATTCGGATGGCCATCAACCACAAAACATGATTTTTGCCTACAGTGTACGCCAACCTATAGGGATACGTTGAATTTAAAGGAGGATTCCTTCGAGTATCCATCAGGGTGCAAAAGGATGCTGCACAGAAATGGTAAGACTTGCCTTATCTGGCAACGGATGATGCCATTGATTTAGTGCTTGATCAATGGATGAAAAAGTGGCGCACTAGCATAGACTTGGCAGTGGGTGGGAGGAAGTTTGTCATGCAGAAGAAAAAGGAGGAGGCCAAGCTTAAGATGACACAACTGGCCAAAAAGAGGAAAAAGGAGGCCACTGATAAGGCCCAAGTGGAGCACAAGGCTGCATATTAGACAGGGAAGCAGATAGGTGGGACAAAGCGGGGCTCTGACAAAGGCGGGAGGTCACCTTCACTTGAGACAGAGGAGGAGATAGAACAATAGGATGTGGACCCTTAAGAGACATCTACTCGCATCAAGCTCCCAACAGAGCTAGAGAAAGGAGGGTCCAGGAAGAAATAAAAGGCAACCAAGACCTCATTGGACCCCATCACATTAAAAGAGGATGACTTGCATGATATCGGTGACACAGTGAGGGATGCCATCGCAGAGGCCCTGTAACAATTTGAGTAGAAACAACAGATCATTTTGGGGGCTATCTAGATAGGGTTGCAAGAGTCGCAGACTCGTGTGTCGCAGGATGGCACAATATCTACCAGCCTGGTGATCGGCACTTTAGAGACTGCCGAGACGCTGTGCGTGAAGGCCTCCAGTGTATTAGTGCTGCCTGATGGAGCACTGACCATAGAGAATGAGGATGACAGGCCCACTATCAGTGCCCTAAAGGGAGTAGGGTTGAAGCTGGTAGTGCTCCTGCATGAAGCGCTCCACCTCTTGTAGGATGCAATGATTGTAGAGATGAGGGCTCGCGAGCACCATGCCCTCTAGGTGATCAGTGAACAATGAATCAACAACAAATGGATGGAACTATAGAGTAATGTTGCAATCGCCGCTAAGACCAAGGTGACAAATCAGAGCAAGTGCATTATGCAGGTCATCGAGGAAGCATGTCGAATGGTCCCAGAGTTGGCCATTCTAGAGGAGGAGCCAATTAAGATATGCACCCATAAGCTAGCTATAGGGTTGTGTGACACTCGTACCGAGATGGCACGGGTTCATTTGGAGTTCAACCTACAAATTATGGAGTTACAGTTGAAGGCCCCACCTTCAACTCCACTAGAAGTGAAGGAGCAGTGGGCAACCACTATCATAGAAGTAGTAGCGGTGGTGGACAGTGTAGTAGCAGACTACACGCAATTGTTTGAGTAGTCACTTGAGGTCCTGACCAGCTTGCAAGAGGACCCCAATGTACTACAGCTAGAGACAGAAGCATGCGAGCTATAGCAATGCTATGATGAGTTTAAAGGCACAACACGAACCATCACATTGACACAAAGACTAGCCAAGTTGCAAGAGGCTAAGCGCTGAAGGAACAGGTGGACGTAGTGCAGCACAAGGAAGCAGTCTTAAAGGCAAGACTGAAGCCCTAGTTGGATGAGGCTTACACAGTGATAGGATCTATTGAAGGCAAGCTTGCGACTCTGCAAGTGACATGGAAAAAAATTTAGGTCGATAGCACAGGAGCAATGATCGAGCAAACAATGGAAGACGTGAAGTAGGCAGCCACACAGTGCACGGCTGAGGTTGTAGTCATACGAGTCGAGCTGGAAGGATTTTGTGCAAAGATCTGTGTGCCTACCAAGTGACTCAAGGGTGACTCACGATATTTGTGTTGGGGGCCTATTGGGAGCGGGATCCCCCAAGGATAATTTTGGGGCTAAAAGCCCATGTTTTGGTCAAATTTTGTAATAAAATTGTAAAGACTTCACATTTTGCAATGATGGAGCATGAAGGTGTCTCATAAAGGGTTTCCCACCCTTAGTTTTGTAAACTAAAGTCGGATGTAAAAGATCCACCCATGGTCCACGGGCCATGGGATTGTATAAAAAGAGTTAATCTCTAAGTAGTTTCAGGGTCATATCATGTAATAGAGTCGTAGCTTTGAAGTAAGAAGTCTAAGTTTTGGGTCATAGCATAGGTAGAGGCTCTATAGTTGAGTGAGCAGAGGCCAAGGGTGGAATTTTGCAACTGAGTGCGTGGACCCCTGCAACTATGTTCACAGGGTGGTTAGAGTCTATAATCACCTAAAGATATCAATAAAGAGAAGTATTCTGCAATTTCCGAGTCTTTGTTCTAATTAATGCATCTTGTCATTTTATGTATGAATTCCCTTTATAATGCTTATATGATGCACAAATGAATGAAATTACATTGGAAAACTGAATGCAATTAAGGATACCTGATTACACGATGCTAACTATAATTGTGTAATAAGACAAGTACGACACTTAGACTAATTTACTGAGCCATAGGTTAGGGCTACGCGAAGGTCAATCATACCTTTTCGCAGAGGTACTGAAGGGTTCATTTGGAAATCTCTAGAGCAAAGTGACCTTCATCAAGGCAGGAATAGAAGGAATAAAATAACATCACAACCATCTTAGGGTGTGGAAACTTGGTTCTAGCATCCCTCCTTATTGCTTTGGGTGAGACTTCAGCCCATGCTCCGCGGGCTGATGTCGAAAAAGCCAGTAGTGTAGGGATTTGTTTAGCTAATTAACATTGAACCTGGGTCAGGCCCCCACAAGCCAACAGAGGGAGTGGGGAGAGAGAGAGGGAGAGAGGGAGACAGAGATAAATTTGGAGGTGTTAGAGAGAGGGAGAGAGAGTAGGGGAAGATAATTAGTTTGTTAGAGAGAGGAAGTGAGAGGGAGAGATATAGAGAAGGAAAGAGGGAGGGAGATGGAGATAGAGTTGTAGGGGAAAGAGAGAGGGAATACAAGAGATATATAGAGAAAGGGAGAGGTGGAAATAGAAAGGGAGGGAGGGAGATTGAGACAAAGGAGGAGGTGTGAGATAGAGGGAAAGAGAGACACAGACATACACTGATAGGTAGGGGGAGAGAGAGACACACACACACATACATGGGGAATAATTTAGAGAGAGACACACATAGTCATAGACAGGCGATAGATATAGAGATATGGTGGAGATAGAGGGATATAGGGAGAGAGAGTATGTGATGGGGGAAGAGATAGAGAGTGAGAGTGAGGGGGAGATGATAGAAGGAGGGATAAGAGAGAAGGAGAGAGAGAGTGGGAAAGGAGATGAGGTGTGCGAGAGAGATAGAGAGAGATTTTGAAGAGGGTTGTCATGAAGGAGGGATTTAGGGAGAAAGGGAGGAACAAAGAAAGATGGGATTCATGAGAAATAGGGAGGGTGGTAGTTAGGGAGGGAGAGAGGAAGAGGGAGGGAGAGAGACACTAGTATATATGGGAGGAGAGAAATAAATGAGGAATGTTATAGATGGGAAAAGCAAAAATATATGGAGGGACAAATAGATATATAAATATGAGGGAAAGAGAGGGAAGAAGAGAGAGATAGAGTGAGAGGGACACAAACATGCATACACATAGATAGATAGATAGATAGATATAGAGAGATAGATAAAGAGAGATTGCATAGAGAGGGAGAGATAAAGTCAGGAAGTAATGGATATATACATACATACATACATACATACATACATACATAC
>APFE031363258.1:19182-29392 GCA_000404065.3 Pinus taeda
AGAAACAAACTTGGTTCTAGAAGTCATAAGTGTATCTTCCTGGGGTATTCAAACACCTCCAAAGCATACCGCCTCTATGATGAAGTAAATAAAAAGTTTGTTGTATCTAGAGATGTAATTTTTCTTGAATCATCCAAATCTGACAATGTTGTTGAGCGGCAAGTTGATCGCTTGGATAGATTCGCAAAAATGAAATCATTTCAAGAATTTGATAATCAGATTCCACATCTTGAAGGGGGGATTCCTATTCTAGATCAAAATGTGGAATCTTCTTCTGAAGAATACTCTCCCCGACTGAAACTCCAATAACAGATGATGCTTTAAGTGATGTAATTGATAGAATTGGGAGACTCAATCTTGATTCAGTCCCAACTCAATCAACAGAGCAACCTGGACCATCTCAGAAAGGTCCCCCAAAGTGGCTGATGAAGACACTTGAAAGTGTTCATCCTGATGAAATTTGAAAAACAGGAACCAGAAATTCAATCCGACAAAATGGATGTGATGTGGATGACTCTAATTCACCTGTTGATATGGATGTTTCTTATGATTGTGAATTGAACTTGTCTACAGATTTTGAACCAACTTCCTTTAAAGGAGCTGCTTCTCATGATGAATGGAAAGAAGCAATGCAAAAGGAGTATGATGCCCTCATAAAGAACGACACTTGGAAGCTGGTTGATCCTCCATTTGGAACCAAACCAATTGGCTGCAAGTGGGTCTACAAGAACAAGTACAAAGCTGATGGTTCACTTGACAAGCACAAAGCTAGGCTTGTGGCAAAAGGTTTTGCACAGAAGGAAGGGGTCGATTATGAGGAAACTTTTGCTCCCACAGCAAAATGGGCCACCATACGGACACTCTTTGCACTGGCAGCTCAGAACGGTTGGAAAGTCCATCAAATGGATGTAAAAACTACTTTCTTGAATGGAGATCTAAAAGAGAATGTTTTTATGTCCGAACCTGAAGGATTTGCTGTGAAAGGACATGAACATAAAGTATGCAAACTTGTGAAGTCCTTGTATGGCCTCAAACAAGCACCACGAGCCTGGGATGAAAAACTAACTGAGCATCTTCTGAAACTCAACTTCAATCATTTTGATCTTGATGATGCAACTTTATTTGTCAAGAAAGTTGGCAAAACAGTTGTATATCTTGTGGTATATGTAGGTGATCTTTTAATGACAGGGAACAATGAAAGCTACATTGCATCCATAAAGAAGGAATTGGGGAAAAGTTTTGAAATGACTGATTTGGGCTATGTTCATTACTATCTTTGCATTGAAGTAACCCAACATCCAAAGTCCATATTTCTTTCTCAAAAGAGATACATTGGAGATTTGTTGAATAGCTTTGGCATGACAGAGTGCAATCCTCTTACTACTCCAATGGAACAAAACTTAAAGCTCACATCTATTGAAGGAAAGGAATTTGAGGATGCAACAAAGTATAGACAGCTTGTAGAAAGTCTCAACTACCTAACTACTACCAGACCAGACATTTCATTTGTTGTTGGAATCCTCTCCAGGTTTATGCAAAAGCCTTGTGAGGGACATTGGTCTGCTGCAAAAAGAGTTCTAAGGTACTTGAAAGGAACTCAAGACCTTGGAATCAAGTATACACAGGTAGACGACTTCAGCTTGATTGGATACTCTGATTCAGACTTCGATGGAGACAAAGAAACTGAAGTATCTACTTCAGGATATGCTATGAGTCTTGGATCAGGAGCTGTCTCTTGGAGATCACGCAAACAATCAGTTCCAGCAGATTCCACAATAGAAGCAAAATACGTGGCAGCAGCTGAAGCAACGAAAGAAATTGTGTGGCTCAGAAAAATTCTTGAAGATTTGCAGGGAAAACAAGTACAATCAACTCCACTCAAGATTGACAACACCTCTGCAATAAAGTTGGCCAAGAACCCAAAGTTCCATGATCGTACAAAGCACATCAATACTAAATATCATTTGATCTGACATCATGTTGAGGCCAAGACAATCCATCTCTGCCATTGTTCCACAAATGAGAAAATTGCAGACATCTTCACCAAAGCGCTTGGAAGAGAAAAGCTTGAAAGATTCAGAACGATGCTTGGACTCACCAACATCCCTTCATATTAAGGGGGGGAATGTTAACACCTAATCCTCAGTGATTGGGGAATTGAATGTGAATGGTCATCGAGAAGATGAACTGAACAGAGGAAAGGCCTAAGTACTTGGGTCTTGGTTATGGACAAGCTTATGGAGAAAGTTCCAAGGTTGCCATGAAGGCCATTAAAACAGCTCCAAGAAGGGGTTGCATTGCAGAGTGTGAATATTGTATGTAGGAGGAATGCAATAGCTTGAAACATCATTTGTAGGATGCAAGTGTTTAGAAGCACACACTTGAACTAGAGAGTTGGGGAGACTCTAACAGCCTTGAAGAGATTGATGGTGTTCCAAAGAGAGCCACTTCTTCATTTGATTCACCTCCTCATGAAGGCAATAAAGGTGAAAGAGAAAGGTATAAATATGGTTCTAAACATTTTCCTTTTGATTTTGCAAAGCATGATAAATTTCCACATATGTATGGGAAAAAAATTGCATGTTCCTTTTGTGGGTTGGATAACCATAATGTTTCTAGATGTTGGAAGAGAATGGCCACATTCAGGAAACTTTTGGAGGAAAAGAAGCAAGAAGCCAAAGTTCCATTGGACAGGGCAAATCATGCTGTCAAGAGGATGCACATGCAATGCACTTATTGCCATAAGCAAGGACATCTTGCTGCAAAATGTTGGACTCTGAATCCAACAATGCTTCCACAAAAGCTGAAGAAAGTGGAAAGAGAAGATGACAGAAATGGAAAGGAATATTCCATGACTGATGTGTCTCAGGATGATTCACATGATGATTCTGATGTGCAGACAAAGGTAGTACCTTTAAAAGGGATTGGTAAGGAAAGGTTAGAGTGCTTATCTGATTGAGATTGCATGTCTATTGATGCATCTACATTATATTTCATTTCAGCTTCGAAAGTACAATGTACTTAAGTGAAATTTGAAGGATGAAATGCATGCATGAGCATGAGATGCATGAACATGGGGATGTTGATGATTTCTTTGTTTTTGAACATGTATGTGTAATTAACTTGCAGGGTTGATTGCTTTGACATGCATGTGATGCCATGTTGACTTGCGAGAAGTTAACTTGGTCTCCAAATGGAGATAATGATGAAGTGTTTCATCTTTTGAAAAAGAGTCCTAATGGTCTTTTTCTACATGATTGACTTGAAGGGTCATCTATTTAAAGGCATGTTTTGTGGGCTTGTTTCGTAGTCCATCATTTGGATACAGATATAAGGCATGGAGGTGTTCACAAGATGTGAAATATGTTTCTTTTGTTGAAGTAGGAGTTTAGGCCATCCAGTTGTTGTCTGTATTTCTGTTGTTGTTAATAGTTGTTGTTGACAACTTGTCAAACAGGTACAAATGAAATTTTTGTTGAGTATATGAACTTCACATTTGTTTGAGCCACCATGGATCAATGATCAGGGCAAGGAAATTCAAACTACCTTCTGTGACCATGTCAGCAGAAGTTCTGCAGGAAGACAAGGAGGAAGACAGTTCTTCCTGGGAAGACCAACCCATCCAAGAAGGGAAGTGGTCAGAAACTGTTGGTTCAGAGGCACTATGCAAAGGCAAGTGTAGGGAGGTTGAAAGAAGAGGGTGAGTCACTCTCATTCACTGTTTAGATCAGTATATTAGCCTTTTGGAGACCAAAAATTCTTTTAGTGGGAAGGTGCGATCCAAAATGGATTTTGGATAAGACTCCTAAGTCTAAGTGCTCCTCACTAAAGAAAATGAAACTCCAAGGAAGTTCCTGGAACTAGCCCCATTGCAGATATCGTCTCATTTGGAATCTACGGCAACTTGAATGGGCAAAAACTGACTTAGGATGCTGAAGTTATCACAAAATGAAGCTGCCTATGTCCAAAGGAAAAAGAGGTAAAATCCCCTAATTTTTGGGTCCTAAAAACCCTCTAAGTCTTCAAATCCTCAAAAATATTCAAAACTAGTGCAAAAGGAGGACCTCTTAAAAAGTCAGACTACACTATCGGGACCCAAAAATATGAAGAAATGGTGGAAATCAGGCCTATCAGAGGCTTGAATAGTGAATGCACAGGAGCGGTCAGATCTGGCTAATCAACAGGCCAGATCCAATCGGCATATCGCATCGGTGGTGATAGGCAGAGGCAATCAGAGGCATAACATGCAATGGGATCGGGTCGATGTGATATCGCGATTGCCGATATCGGCGGATCGAAATCGGTGTTGGCATAGACCATACTATATGGAAAGGCCTTGGGATTATGCGATATGCGATTGGGACAAGTCACATCACAATATTGCATCGGTGCATTACAAGGAGCGGGCTATATATACATATATATGCGATGCAATAGCCGGACTTGATGGCAATATGAACCAAATTTAATATATTTTGAGATTCATCAAAAAAAATTTTATTTGTATTTTCGTTTTTTCAAATACGAAGGAAAAGTACCCGATGCGATGAAGGCAGGCCTGAAAGGGTTTCTAAATGCCACTATATATTATTTCAAGTCCAATAAAGCCAATTTTTCAGAATTTTTCCATATTTTAATGTATTTCTAAAATACAAAGGGACAGACCGTTTGCGACTTGCGATAGCAACTTGTGGGTGGACCCGATAGGAGTATAGACCAAATTTAAGGACTTTTGAAGTCCGAAAGACTGTGTTTTGGCGAATTTTCACAAATTTTAATACATTTCTCTGCGTTAACAGAAAACGACCATTTCAGGGATTTCAAGGGCCCGATGCACTCATCCATTGCAGAATAGGTGGCTACCTCCCCTTAATGCATAATGCAATGATTGTTTAATGTTAGAAGAGGGATTCGAGCGGATAGAGGCCGGGAGACAGAAAGCCGAGAAGTGGAAATGAACAGACAACATCGATTTGGCTTAAAAGCCACAGAATGACAGAGACAGGAGGAGGTTGTTGGTTGCTGAGGTTTTTGTGGGGTTTTGTTGCTGAAAGTGAAGCCAAAGCAGGAAGCTAAGGCAAAAGAGGCAGCGCGGAAGCAAAAAGGGTAGCTAAGGGAGCCACTTGGAAGTCAAGTGAAAAGCCAAGAGGGATGTAAACCGATAGAGGGCAGAAAGAAGCCAGAGCCAAAGAGCCAAAGCCAGAGCCAGAGCTGAAGAGCCAGAGTCAGAGCTAAAGAGCCAGAACCAAGAGCCAAGAGCCAGAGCCAAGAGCCAGAGCTTCAAGAACCAGGGAATAACATGGTGTCTGAACCCACTGTTTTTTTGTAAAACAACAGGAGTTAAGCCAAGAGCTTGTAAAAAAGAATTATACCATAATCCTAGAGAGCCTAGTTGAGTTGACTAGAGCTCACAAAGATGTAGCCCAAGAGTTGTGGGTGAACTCCTAATTAAATTGATGTCTTATGTGTTTGTTTTTACTGCTGCATTATTCACTGTTATATGCATTTATATATCAGTTTAAACACATCAACTTACATCACAGGCAATAGATTTTAAAGCACATAAACAGTTTAAAATAAACACGAGCATACACCTTTATTTCAAGCATTTCTTAATTCCGCATTGGTTAATCAGTATGACTTGGGAATATTTAAAGCTTTGGAAGTGGGAGAGGCTCTTGTAAGTTAGACAAGAAGCCTAAGTGCCCCATTTTCAGATAAGGATGCTAAAGGACCTACTGACTTGTAATTTTAATGAGCCTAGGGTAGTCCATGCTCGCCAGATTTTAATTTTAGAGAGTCTGAAACACTTGGAAAAGAATACTCCGGGGGGCTCCTTTTCCATAATTAGTCCATTGGGCCCAGAAAAAGGAATAAACCTACACCCAATAGATGTTCCTCTCATGGTTTAATGAGCACAAGAAGGAACAAAGTAAGGTCATTTTATTGCATCAGAAGATCAAGAAGAGGTAGTGAAAGGAATGACCCCCTTTCCCACCATTTCAAGCTCTTTCTTCTTCAAAACCACTTCAATTTTTGTTGGGTCAACTTTAATTTCTACAACAAAAAAAATGATGATCCAAGAAAATGCCTTCAGCCATGATTATAAAACATTTTTCATTTCTTTATGAAATATTAGTCTCTCTACATCTTTGCAAAACCTTCCTAGTATTAAGTAAAGCCTCTTCAAAAGTATCATCCACCACCATAAGATCATTCATATAAACCTCTATGCAATCATATAAAATATCAAAGAATATACCAAGTATCATATCCATATCTGCATATTCCCAAGCAAAATGTTTCTGAAAAACCTTTCAATATCTAAGTTAATCAATTTCCCTGTTCATAAGTTAGGGAAGAATTGATAATTAAAGTTTTTCCGGGAAATATCTCAATTACCTTGCTTCCACCTTTAGTCATTGATTTTGCAGGAAATACATATATGAGGGATGAATTTAATTCAACTGTTGTACTATGGTCTTGGAATTTATGCTCAGCAATGACATTTATCTCATGACTTGAATGCCCTTCTAAGTGCTAGAAAAAATCAGGGTTTGAAATAGAGAAATTAATTAAATGATCCCAAGTGTTTTCCTTAAGGACCGTAGCTTGGGATATTGTCAAAATTGGTTGAATAATTTTTGAATTAAGTTCTTCCTTAGCGCAATTAATCTTTTTTGATTTCAAGAGGGGTTTAGGAGGGGGATATAGATTGATATGCTTATTTTCAGCCTTATGAGTGATGGTCATGTTTCCTGACCTACACTTAATGAAGGCATCCATTGTGGCCAATCAAGGTCTCCCTAAGATCAAAGGGTGCCTCCCTAAATTAGTCCTAGGCTGAAGAACATCAGGGTCTACATATTTTCCAATGGCAAATCTGGTAGACACAAGGCTTGCAATTTCCCCACCTACTTGAATTGTAAAGGGTTCCCTAACTATTTTAGCATAGATTGGATTTTGCTAATCTCTTGCAGTAAAGGAAACTTGATGCATAAATTTCTTAACTTGGATACTAGATCAAATTTAGGCTATTTTGTCATTTCTTCCACCCCCAACCTCTCAAGAAAAGGAAGCTGGACAATTTGAGATAAGGAAGGTTCTTATGTTCTTATAATGTTTTGTTCTACTCTTTCTTGTACATTTTCTATTTTAGGTGTGTTAGCACCTAAATCTGCCTTAGGCTGAAGGAAGGCAAAATTCAGGGTAACCACAAACCACGCTCAGTCTGGTAGCTAGCCCTACCAGAACAGGAGAGGGCTCTCTTCGGGTCACACTTAGTGAATAGATAAACAATATGGTCTGAGATGACTTACAATGAATATTGATTTTAGGCTAGTAATTAGATATGGAAACAAGAGACAATTTTTGATAAATGATTGAGTTTCTGGGATGTATGGGACCAACGAATAGCAATGAGCAGAGAAGTTAAAACAAAGGAACATATTACTTCGTGAGGCAAGACAGGCGGAAAGTCTAGCAATTTAATTTGAAGTAATGCGAAATGGAAAGATTTTTTAGGAGGGTGAAAAGGGCATACTCACACGGATCCTTTTCAATAGAAGAAGAACACAGAACGTGAAACTTTCCCACAGGCAGAGCATTAAACATGAATTCTACCTTATCTTACTTAGAAAATTTCACTAGAAATGAATATGAATGAACTGTGAAACATAACGAAATACATATGAAACATAAAGAGAACACATTTTCTACACTCACACCACATGAATCTCATGAACCGGAGCCACTGCCTTTCATTAATCCTCTGTCAAAAGATACAATGAAGAACTGATTTTCTCTCCTATAGTCTCCTATAAATTACAACCAACCCTTTGCAAATGGTTTTCATACAATAAATAGACTATGCCATTGGGAAATAGAATGATCAAGAGTTGGGGAGTTACAAACTGGAAATGGAAAGCCAACCATTAGTTACAGGTGCAACGTTACAAAAATGACAAATGGCTTGGGTGACTGCTCGCCTTCCTTTGCCACTTGGATAGAAGCCAACCTTTAGTGAAAATACTCTTTAAACTTTGACTTAGGTGCTGAAAAAAGTGTAGTGTAAATGCGCGGGCCCACTTGGAGAAAGTCGTGAATCGAAATTTCGCGAAGCGGAAGTGATTTTGGCCTTTTGGTCTATATGCGCCGCGCCCAAATCTATATGCGCCATGCCATTTTGGAGGCGATTTTGAGGTACCTGCTGAAGTCCAAATTGTTCCCAAGTGTGTTTGTTGGAAATCCCTACCCGTCTAATTTCCAACCCAAGTGGAGTTTCTGAATTTCGTGCTCATTTGCCCCTCCAAAACCTCATTCTCCCAAGATTTCTTCCTTTGTGTCAAAATAGGGGTAGAGAGGTCACTTTTTGAGTGTTTTTAACATTATGGGGACTCAAAACTTGCCCAAAATTCTTGTCCATGCACTAGCAGTCATGATTTTTCATGTTGAATCCAAAACTACAAACCATTTGTGATTTGGAGCTCCCAATCCTATGCGTCGTGCCAGTGGCGTGGCGCGCAGGGAGAAAAACCCTGTGTTGTGCCCAAAAATTTGTCATGTGACCAAAATTGCCCCAAATATTTTTAAATTTGGGCTGGAGATCCTCTATGAAGTGCTATGATGGGCCATAGAGGCTTTAGACAAGATTCGAAGCCGATATTTCTCTTTTTGCCTCTTTTGACTCTTTGTCGCTTTGCTCAATTTCATCCTCAAACTCCTTATTCGAGCCTTTGAACTCATATTCCGTGCCTTGTAGTGATAAACCATCCACCTCAATATGGTTTTTTCCTTATCGTCCTTCTCTAACAGTCTCTCAAGGTGGATGTTGATACGCTCGAGCCAAGACTCTCGGTCATTGTTAATCTCTTGCTCCAATGGAGTGAGCTCAATCCTCTTACGTTGGGCAACTTGGCGATTCTCACGGATGTTTTGCAGCTCCATGATCTCATGCTGGTCCTTGAGCCATTTGTTCCTCTACTCCAAATACCTGATAATCCACTTAGCCCTCTTCAAATTGAGTGACAAGTCTTGGATCTCCGTTTGCTGCTCCTGGATGGTCCTCCTAAGTTTGGCACTCTCCACATCTGTATCATCATCATGAATGCGGATGAAGTCAGCCTCTCATTCACCTGATGGCCCCTCATCATGCATGGGCTTCTTGCCCCTGTCCTGTACCTGTGTTTCTGATGTTAGAAGCGAGGCCCCTTCCACCCTGGGTGGAGATAACACTCGCTTTGCTGCTGCAAACAAATGTCTACTGCCTCTCTGATATGTGATGAATACTGGCATAGTAGTGGTCTCAGGGCGCTCATACTGATGTGAAGGACCACCTATCTCATGTTCAACCTCTGATAATACCTATGAAGTGCTGAAGAGGTCACGTGAGATGAAGTCATCCCAAGTAATGCCCTGTAATCCCATCTGATGAACTACCAAAATCTTAATAAGAGAAAAGTGATAAACACTGTTAAGTTGCTGCTAAGGGGTCTTGTGCTGCATGAAGGTGTTCATCCTCTCTATGTTCTTGGAAATGAAATATGGGATGTTTATCATCTGTGCCCTGGTAAATTGCATGAGCAACCTGATGTGATAGGCATATAAACGAGAGAACCTCCCCTCACAGCTGAAATATTTCATGATCAATTTCATGAGTGGAGCATATTCATCTTTCAAATATCAGAATGGAAAGACTCTTTGGAGTTGCCTCAAGAAACTGGCCTTAATGTAAGGCTCATAATGCTACCGATCAACCTTATGTTTCTTGTTCCATTGTTCTCCAACATTCGCTATGCCGGTTGCTAATGAGACAATTTCGGGTGTCAGTGTGAAGGTGACCCCGGCCAAGATAGAGTGATCTCCATGTAGGTGAAGCAGAAAAAGACGGGCCAACTCATGATGAACTCGAACACTAGCCACCTTTTGACAAAACTCCAAACTTGACAAATGCTGGAAACATGACATAGCAAGAGGGTAGGCCTGCAATTCTGTGAGGGTAGTTGGCTCATCCCTAACATGTTTGCAACTTTTGTGATGTCTCCAGGGAGCCTATTCTTCCGAGGATGAATCACTTTATGTTTCCATCTCATACTTCGATGAATGCTTAGATGCCATGACTGTTGTATGTGTACTGTGCTTGGACTGCCCTTTGATGATGGTATGAAACTAGGTGTTGTTGTGATATCTGCCACCAAGGGGAACAATGCAA
>APFE031363258.1:32852-53543 GCA_000404065.3 Pinus taeda
CACTGAATTTCACTTTTTCCTTTGAATTTTTAGCTAGAATGATGAAATTTTTGGCACTTTTTGCAGGGGTTGCATGACAGGGAATTTGGCCACGGAAACCATGACTGCACCTGAAGGAATCAACTGGAGACTTTTTTGAAAATTTTCACAAATGACACACTGTTTGACTTTTCTTCAAAACAGAGTTTTGAAGAACAGTCGAAGTCTATCAACATGACGATGAAACTCTTTGAGTCATAACTTTGTAAGGTCCTTCCTCTGGCCTGCATGGCTTTATTGGTCATGTTTGAAGACCAAATTGATTAATCCCTAGACCTAATGATCGAAAATGACTTTTGTCCATTAAAGGACCAGACCTTGACTTGGTGGACTTTAGTGATCATTGACAAAAGACCTAAGCCAGCAGGAGCCAGACATGAGGGGAAGTGACTAGCATGACCTTTTCCGTCAGATTATGGCATGCCCTTAGCGGAATGCAGCTGGGTGAATGGAGCGGGACTCCTAAAAATGAAATGTATAAAGAGTTTTGATCTCTGACGGAGGACTGACAAGACCGACTCTAACATTGGCTCCAATGGGGGATGGTAGCTCCTTGGAGGTGCCAAGAACAGCAGATCTCTAGAAGAGCTAGACAGTGCCTTCGTTCATTGGGCTATGGAGTCATTATTTCGACAAACAACATAAGACTCTGACTCATTTATGAAACTAAAATGACCAAAAATTCACTCAAATTTGACATTGAAATGACTTGAAGACTAACTTGACAAACGCTAACCAAACTGAAATAAAATGGTATTTACAGTGACAGTGGAAGCAGTGGCAACAGCTCAGAAATGGTACCACTTGAGCAGTCGACCATTGATCGATCCTCCTGGACAATCTTCCCCGTTCATTTCCTTCAGAAGAAAGGCATTCTGACCCCGATATGTTGCAATCTTGAAGGGACCTTTCCAGAGATTCTCGAATTTACCGTGCTTACCCTTTTCCTCATTCCTTGCATCCCACTTCAGCATCACATCATCCAACTGAAATTTGTCCGCCTTTTCTTTTCTGTCACAAATTTTCTTAATCTTCTCCTGCAACTTGGATGTGTTCTGGAAGACTTCTTCTCTGGTCTGCTGCAAGTGGATCATTTGATTCAACCTTCTCTACATAGGATCGTCTTCACTGCCAGCCTCCTGGAGAAGTTTGACTATCGAGGTTGTGAGAGAGGTAGGAAACACTGTATCAACTACACAAACAAGCTCAAAAGGTGATGTACTAATGGATTTCTTCTGACTGACCCGATTTGCCCAAAGTGCATTGACCAACCTCTTATGCCAACTCTTCTTGTTTATTTCCAGCAGCTTCTTGATAATGTTGACCAATGACTTATTAGGAGACTCCGCCAATCCATTGCCTTGTGGATGATAGGCAGTTGAGTGACCCAAAATGATGTGATATTTATGACAAAACTCTACCATCCTTTTTGATTTGAAAGCTGTTGCGTTATCAGTGATCAACTTATTCGGGAAACCAAATCCAGACAAGATGTTGTTTTCAAGGAATGAAATAATTACCGCATCTATAGCTTGTCTGGTGGGAATTGCTTCGATCCATTTTGTGAAATAATATGTCACTGTGAGGATCCATCTATGCTAACCAGAAGAAGCGGGATGAATTTCACCAATGAAATCCAACCCCCATTGCTGGAAACGAGCACTCACCTCAATGGGCTTAAGTGGCAAAGGTTGTAGCTTCTGTCGTCCTTCCAATATCTAACACTTATGATAGCTCTTGACCATCTTGTATACATCAGCAAACAATGTCGGCCAATAATATCCCGCTCTTAGAATTTTATTTGCTGTTGATTTCCAAAAAAGGTGACCATCACAGTCTCCCTCGTGGCAATCCTTCATGACCTTCTTTGCTTCTTTTTCCACCAAGCAATTTAATAGAACTCCACCGGGATCCAATAAAGTGCAGAATTTAGAATGCAAAACTTTACAGCCTTCAATTTGAGTGTTCTAGCTTTGTTTCTAGTCATGGCGGGCGGTGGTGACAATTTTTTAAGCACATAAATGATATCTGAATACCACGGAGAAGGAGAAAACATTTCAGCTACCTGAATTGACAATCCTTCCTCATTCTCATCGGACATAGTAGCGATCAGATTTATGTCTAAGGCATGCAAGTTTGACTCGGCCATTAACTTTGCCAATCCTTGTCCTTTAACAAGCTTTGTGGGCTTTATTTCCACATCATATTCCAACAAAGCTGCAATCCACTTGCCTCGTCTTCCTTCCGGATCGGTTTGCACTAAAACATCTTTGACAACAGTGTTAGGAACATAAGCCAAAATATGAGAATGTAGAATATATACCCGAAAGTCTTTCAATGCTTTCACAAGTGCAAGGGCTTTCTTCTCAATGATGTTGTATTTTAAGGCAGAATCTCTTATAGCTCTACTGAAGAATGCAATGGGTCTTTCATGATCATCTCTTTTCTGCAATAACACAACTACCATAGTATGCTCCGAAGCAAATGAAAACAATATGAAATCTTGATTGTAGTCCGGGCTGACTAGAATAGGCGCTGAAGAAAGAACCAATTTGACTAAATTGAAAGATTTTACAGCCTCCTCCGTCCATTTCACTTGGGTGTCCTTCTTAAGCATGTTTGTAATCTCTCTTAGGTGTTCAACAAGATTAGGTACACAGCGGAATAGAAAATTCATTTTACCATTGAAAGATTGAATCTCTTTCTTATTCCGAGGCAGATCGATTTTCTGAATCGCTTGTACACATGCTGCATCAATACGAATGCCGTCCTTTGAGATAATGTGCCCGAGTAGTTTGCCTTCCTCCATGGTGAACAAGCTCTTTTTCAGATTCAGTGACAGGCGATATTTTCTGCACTTTTGAAAGACTGTTTTTAGATGGTACATGTGATCTTCATCAGATTTGGAAAACACCGTCAGATCATCAAGGTACAAAACCAAAAAGACATCTTTCTCATTCGCGAAAGCCAAGTCCATTGCACGCTGAAATGTGGCACCTGTGTTCTTCAAACCGAAATGCATTTTAGCGTAATGAAAAGTTCCCCACGGAGTGGTGAATGTTGTCTTGTCTCGGTCATCTTCATGGATAGAAACTTGGTTATATCCGGAATAACCATCAAGTAGTGACATATGAGATGCTCCCACTACTCGTTGAAGTATATGGTCCATTTTGGGCAGTGGATAGTTGTCTTTCAACGAAAATTTATTAAGATTTCTAAAATCAATGCACAAGCGAATCTCACTTGTCTTCTTTCGTACAGGCACCAGATTAGAGATCCAATCCGAAAATCTGATGGGAACAATGATTCCTGATTTGTACAACCTGTTTATCTCTTTTTCAATTGATGGCAACAACTTTGGATTTATCCTTCTCAACTTCTGTCTGAAAGGTTTCTGATTGGGCTTAATGGGTATAGTATGCTGAATTATATTTGTATCATATGTCTTTAAGTCGGAATAGTCCCAAGTAAACACATCTGCAAATGAAGACAACAAACTGATATATTTGTCCTTTGTCCTTTGTGGCAATGCTTTAGACAATTTTACCATTTTAGGATTAGAAGCTGTTCCGACATTGACCTCTTCCACACCCTTCTCTGTTGGCTTGCGGGCTACATCATCTTGATCAAAGAGTTCTTCTAAAGGTATCAAGCCTTTAGGAATAACGTTATTCTTTAGCTGCAACACGTCCATCTGATTGATCTGCACATCATCTTTACCATTATATTTACCATCATCATTTTCCACATCAATTGAGGTTTCTTTGAACTTACCTTTGTTTTGCAAAAAATCGTCAATCTCCTCATCATCTTGGAAAACTTGCCAATATTTCTGATTTTCCAGGACGGTCGGACGATGCTTGACATGGATTTTGAATTTATTACTTGAGTTCATTGGCATTTTCAAACTACTTGCTGCCTTAGCAAGAGCATCGGCATTGCTATTTTGTATACGAGGTACACATGTCAAGGTATATTCTGAAAATAATTTTAGGATGTCTAGAACTGCATTATGGTAAGCCTGCATCCTAGGATGGTTTGCTTGATATTCACCTCTGACCTGCTTAATCACTAATTCAGAGTCGCCATATAGTGCAATCCTCTTTGCATTCATCTTTCTCAGAATCTTTAGGCCAGAAATCAGAGCTTCATACTCAGCTTCATTGTTTGAACAATCAAAAGCTAACTTGTAAGAGCATACCCACACGTTACTAGGCACTTTGTTCGAGGTGGAGAAAGGACTGCGTACCCAAATCCCAATTCCAGCGCCATCATTTCCCACTGCTCCATCGAAATCCATGGTCCACAAACCTTCTTCTTCCTCTTGCAAGTGTTGGAAATCTGTTTGTTGTGCTTTGTCTGCTTGTTGTCCATTACTTTCAGCTGATCGCTCAACTGTGTTCTGCTGTTCTTGTCCTTCTTTCTCTAAAAATTCTCTGAAATTTTCTGTTATTTCTAGAATATTATCTGCTTCTACTAACTGACTATCGATATCATTGAAAATATCAAAATACAAAACAAAAGACTCTAAATCTATATGTACATAATTAATCGGATGATTTATTGGTTTCTCCTTGCTTGTAATCATGTATTTCATTTTTTGTTCCCGATACAGTTTGCTCATTTGGCCAAACACCAGAATCATTGCATAGGAGAAACCTAGTTGTAGTGTCCATTTCAATTTCGCTACCCAAGACCTGGAAAGAAGCATGCCAAACCATGACGGAATATCTGCTACAACAATATCCATCAAAACATTCTTCATTGGGAGTTGATCCAGACTTACAACCAAGTCTTTGATGAGCCCGATACATCTTACTCTGCTGGAATCAAATGAATAGAGATCATGCTATTGCCGGGTGATGTCCAGGCCCAACTTATCCATGATAGCCTTGGGCATGAGATTGTGAGAGGCTTCGGAATCGAACATGGCATTATGTAACACAAAATCATGCAATCTTAAATTGATATAAAAAGGTGGCACATCACTATCAGGAGACTCACTGTTCGATGCTGGCCCAAAAATCATTTCAGGTTGATCATCTTCGACATTCACCATGTCGGACATTGGGTCCAAATTCAACATTTTAGATACTTGCCCTCTATAACCGTTGTTCCTCATTATTTCATTCAAGGGAATGGATACCTTCAATTTAGAAATTTCATTCTCTAAATTAAAAGCGGGAATCGTTTCTACCTCTTTGACTAGGATTTGTTTCCTTTCCTAATCTTTCGATGCAATTGGCTGATTTGAATGTTCTGCTGATGGTGATTTGCTGCTATTCGGACCAACCGCCTCCTTTCCTTTCCTTTGTGAAACTGATGAATCATTCTTTGATGCCTCAACATCCTTCCTCTTCTGAATTGGTTTAACCGACACATCTCTGTTTCTAAGTGATTATTGCTTCTACTGGGTGGACAGAGCATTAATATAGCCTCTTTGGTACTCATCTGATTCTTCCTCGAAAACGATGTCATTGGCTAGAATGAAATCTGCATCTTTGTGTACAGTCGAGCTTTCTGCATACTCCTCATCCTTAGTAATATAAATAGGAAAATCATCAGGAGTAAAGAGGTGGTTTTCTTCACCTATTATATTCTCGTCCTCATCTGACTCCGGTCCATGCACAAAATTTTGCTACAAAGGTGGTTGTACTGGCTGCTGTGCTGTCTGCTCTTGGGCTCGCTGATCTCCCTACCTTATTCTATATTGTGGCTGCTGCTGGCTATGGAAGTTAGGATTTCTAACTTGTGGCTCAGGTTTGTCAAGTTTCACCCTTTTAAGCATCTTCCCTACCTTCCAGAGTAGTTTATCTACCGAGGAAGATTCTTCTTTTACGGTGACCTTCTTTTCTACCTTTGCTCTAGCCCTCTTGGTCAGCAGATTTGCTTCAATGCTGACCGCGATCTTCTGCATGTCTTCCATTGTTGTCGGTTCTCTCTCTCTTAATTGATAAGCCATGTCAGCATCAAAACCATCCGGGAACTTCACCATGGCTAGCCCCACAGGTGGCCTTAGATGATCGGGAATTTCATTATAAATGGAATTGAATCTAATGCAGTAGTCTTGGACCAAATCACCAACATTTCATTTGATTTGCTCATATTCAGCCATAATTTGAGGAGGATTATTTTTTACTTCCCAACGGTTTAAAAATTGTCTTTGTAGGTCGGCCAAGGTAGCGATACGTGCAACCGAAAAACCTCTGAACCATTTCCTCACTTCACTTGCAAATGTCTATACAAAGAGTCTCATTGCCACATTCTCTGCATCGATCTCATGAAGTTCATAGAAATCTTCCATTCTATCCACATGTTGCTGAGCAGTAATGCTGTTAGGAGTGCCATCAAAAAATAGGATTTTTCTTTGATAATCTGCGGGCATATCATCTAAAACTTGAGGCAGAACAAGGGGTGCAAAACGGGCAGCCATCACTCTTGGTGGGTTTGTCCTTGGAGGTGTTGGAGGAGTGTGCGCAGTTCGTAAGGGGCTAACAATTGGAGTTTGAAGCTGTGCTACAATGTAATTATCAATTGACTGGTTAGCCCTTTCTGTCTCCAAGTCTACAAGAAACTAAGGATTGTGGACAGTAGAGTCAACCGCCCTTTCGTATTTGCTCTTGAACAATGATATTTCAAACTGCTCATCAGAATCTAGCTCTTCAAGATACTCAAAAATGTTAGGACATGAATGGGATTTGAACACGGGAGATATAGAGCTCTCTTAACGATGAATTTTTGAAATGAAATTGGGATTTTCATAGATGTGCGGAGGATCTAGATCTGGATTAGCTCTGGTATATCTTCTAGAAGCCAGTGTGCTATTAGAAAAAATCAAAGGACACAACCAACTCACTCAGCCTATGAAATCCTAAAATTGTCATTCAGAAGCTTAGAATTATGAAGAAGTAAGGGGAGTAATTTCGTTCCCCAGTGGAGTCGCCACTATGTTAGCATCTAAATCTGCCTTAGGCTGAAGGAAGGAAAAATTCAGGGTAACCACAAACCACGCTCAGTCTGGTAGCTAGCCCTACTAGAACAAGAGAGGGCTCTCTCCGGGTCACACTCAATGAAGAGATAAACAATATGGTCTGAGATGACTTACAGTGAATATTGATTTTAGGCTAGTAAATAGATATGGAAACAAGAGACAATTTTTGATAAATGACTGAGTTTCTGGGATGTATGGGACCAACGAACGATAATGAGCAGAGAATTTAACACAAAGGCACTGATTACTTCGCGAGGCAAGACAGGTGGAAGTCTAGCAATTTAATTTGAAGTAACGTGAAATGGAAAGATTGTTTAGGAGGGTGAAAAGGGCATAATCACATGGATCCTTTTCAACAGAAGAAGAACACAGAACGTGAAACTTTCCCATAGGCAGAGCATTAAACATGAATTCTACCTTATTTTACTTAGAAAATTTCACTGGAAATGAATATGAATGAACTATGAAACATAAAGAAATACATATGAAACATAAAGAGAACACATTTGCTACACTCACACCACATTAATCTCATGAACCAGAGCCACTGCCTTTCATTAATTCTCTGTCAAAATATACAATGAAGAATTGAGTTTCTCTCCCACAGTCTCCCAGAAATTACAACCAACCCTTTGCAAATGTTTTTCATATAATAAATAGACTATGCCTTGGGAAATAGAATGACCAACAGTCGGGGAGTTACAAACTGGAAATGGAAAGCCAACCATTAGTTACAGGTGCAGCGTTACAAAAATGACAATGGCTTGGGTGACTGCTCGCCTTCCTTTGCCACTTGGATAGAAGCCAACCTTTAGTGAAAATACTCTTTAAAATTTTCCTTAGGTGCCGAAAAAAGTGTAGTGTAAATGAGCGGGCCCACTTGGAGAAAGTCGCAAATCAAAATTTCACAAAGCGGAAGTGATTTCAGCCTTTTGGTCTATATGCGCCGCGCCCAAATCTATATGTGCCGTGCCACTTTGGAGGTGATTTTGAGGTACCTTTTGAAGTCCAAATTGTGCCCAAGTGTTCTTTTTGGAACGCCCTACCTGTCTACTTTCCAACCCAAGTGGAATTTCTGAATTTGGTGCTCATTTTCCCCTCCAAAACTTCATTCTCCCAAGACTGCTTCCTGCATGTCGAAATAGGGGCAGAGAGGTCATTGTTTGAGTGTTTTTGACCTCTTGGGGACTCAAAACTTGCCCAAACTTCTTGTCCATGCACCAGTAGTCATGATTTTTCATGGTGAATCCAAAACTATAAACCATTTGTGATTTGGATCTCCCAATCCTAAGCGCCCTGGCACTGGGAGAAAAACCCTGTGTTGTGCCCAAAAATTTGTCATGTGACCAAAATTGCCCCAAATTTTTTTAAATTTGGGCTGGAGATCCTCTATGAAGTGCTATGCTGGGCCACATAGGCTTCAGCCAAGATTCAAAGCCGATCTTGCTCTTTTTGCCTCTTTTGTCTCTTTGTCGCTTTGCTCAATTTCGTCTTCAAACTCCTTATCTGAGCCTTTGAACTCATATTCTGTGCCTTGTAGTGATAAACCATCCACGTCAATATGGTTTTGTCCTTGCTGGCCTTCTCTAATAGTCTCTCAAGGTGGATGTTGATACGCTCAAGCCAAGACTCTCGATCATTGTTAATCTCCGTCTCCAATGGAGTGAGCTCAATCCTGCTACGTTGGGCAGCTTGGCGATTCTCACGGATGTTTTGCAGCTCCATGATCTCATGCTGGTCCTCAAGCTGTTTGTTCCTCTACTCCAAATACCTGATAATCCACTTAGCCCTCTCCAAATTGAGTGACAAGTCTTGGATCTCCATTTTCTGCTCCTGGATGGTCCTCCTAAGTTTGGCACTCTCCACATCTGTATCATCATCATGAACGAGGATGAAGTCAGCCTCTCGTTCACTTGATGGCCCCTTGTCATGCATGGGCTTCTTGCCCTTGTCCTGTACCTGTGTTGCCGATGTTGGAAGCGAGGCCCCTTCCATCCCGGGTGGAGATAAAACTCGCTTTGCTGCTGCAAATAAATGTCTACTGCCTCTATGATATGTGATGAATACTGGCATAGTAGTGGTCTCATGGCGCTCATACTGATGAGAAGGACCACCTATCTCATGTTCAACCTCTGATAATACCTGTGAAGTGCTGAAGAGGTCACAGGAGATGAAGTCCCAGCTGAGGGGTCTTGTGTTGCATGAAGGTGTTCATCCTCTCTATGTTCCTACAACTGAAATATGGGATGTTCATCATCCGTACCCTGGTAAAGTGCATGAGAAACCTGATGTGATAGGCATATAAATGAGAGAACCTCCCCTCATAGTTGAAATATTTCATGATCAATTTCATGAGTGGAGCATATTCATCTTTCAAATATCGGAATGGAAAGACTCTTTGGAGCTGCCTCAAGAAACTAGCCTTAATGTAAGGCTCATAATGCTTCCGATCAACCTTCTATTTCTTGTGCCATTGTTTTCCAACATTCGGTATGCCAGTTGCTAATGAGACAGTTTGGGGTGTCAGTGTGAAGGTGACCCCGGCCAAGATGGAGTGATCTCTATGTCGATGAAGCACAAAAAGACGGGCCAACTCATGATGAACTCGAACACTAGCCACCTTTTGACAAAATTCCAAACATGAAAAATGATGGAATCATGACATAGCAAGAGGGCATGCCTGCAATTCTGTGAGGGTAGTTGGCTCATCCCTAACATGTTTGCCTCTTTTGTGATGTCTTTGGGGAGCCTGTGCTTCCGAGGATGAATCACTTTGTGTTTCCATCTCATACTCCAATGAATGCTCAGATGCCATGACTGTTGTATGTGTACTGTGCTTGGACTACCCTTTGATGATGGTATGTAACTAGGTGTTGTTGTGATATCTGCCACCAAGGGGAACAATGCAAAAATGGAGTCTTAGGAAGGAAAATAATATGATGGGAATAGGGGTTATGGGGGGAAATTTTGTTTAGGGATATGTAGGAGGGTTTGGGGATTGTATAAGGTAGGGTTTTGGGTTTTTACATTGACAAATGAGTGGAGGGGATAGGGAATAGGGGTTTAGTACTATTTTAGGGTAGAGAAAATAGGGAAAAATGGGATAGGGGGGAAGGGAAGAATGGAAAGAAGGGGGAAAATGAGAGGTGAAAGAGGAGCCTTGGCATGAACACAACAAGTTTTCAATCCTAGCAACAATGGTTTTGATGATTTCAAGTGGTAGGGTTTAGGAATTTTTTATTGCAATTATAAACGGCCATAAACCATCATTACATTCACAAAATTTGATGAGCAACCAATATTTAGACCCTACCTGTCAATTTGAATGGTTTCAAAGTGATTTGTTGCAAGTTTGGCACAAATTCGGGCCTTTGTGGGTGTGCGCCGCGCAGCAAACCCAGTGTGCTGCACTCTGTGTGTGTGCTGCGCCCTTGTATTTTTACCACTGTGCGGTCGCGCTCTCTGCACCGCACTCTCTATGTGCGTCGCGCTCCTCTGTGTGTAAGCCGCGCCCTGGAAAAACGACTCCAAACTCACTCCAAACGCGTGCTTGCACTCTCAACCACTTTGCTATGTTTCTCTATAACCTTGATTTGCACAATAACTTTGTTACTTGTGGAAACTTCTATATAAAGGCATTTGGAGTCATGGGTTTAATTTTTGCTTCTTCAAAACCCACTTTGCTAATGTCTTGTTTTGGGCCTTTTTCCCTAATTTAGAGCAAATCTATATTTCACTTTTCCCTTTGAATTTTTAGCTAAAATGATGAAATTTTCGGCACTTTTTGCAGGGGTTGCATGACATGGCATTTGGCCAAGGAAACCATGACTGCGCCTGAAGAGATCAACTGGAGACGTTTTTGAAAATTATCACAAATGAAACCCTGTTTGACTTTTCTTCAAAACAGAGTTTTGAAGAACAGTCGTAATCTGTCAACATGACGATGAAATTATTTAAATCATAACTTTGTAAGGGCCTCCCTCTAGCCTGCATGGCTTTATTGGACATGTTTGAAGACCAATTTATCTGATCCCTAGACCTAATGACTGAAAATGACTCTTGTCCATTAAAAGATCGAACATTGACTGTCATGGACTTTATTGAACATTGACAAAAGACCTAAGCCAGCAGGTGCCAGACATGAGGGGAAATGACTAACAAGACCTTTTCCGTTAGATTATGGCATGCCCCTAGCGGAATGAAGCTGAGTGAATGGAGCGAGACTCCTAAAAATGAAATGCAGAAAGATTTTTGATCTCTGATGGAGGATTGACAAGACCGACTCTAACATTGGCTCCAATGGGGGATGGTAGCTCCTTGGAGGTGCCAAGAACAGTAGATCTATGGAAGAGCTAGACAATGCCTTCATCCATTGGCTATGGAGTCATTATTTCGACAAACAACACAAGACTCTGACTCATTTATGAAACTAAAATGACCAAAAATTGACTCAAATTTGACATTGAAATGACTTGAAGACTAACTTGACAAACTCTAACCAAACTAAAATAAAATGGTATTTACAGTGACAGTGGAAGCAATGTCAACAACTCAGAAATGGTGCCGCTTGAGCAGCCGACCATTGATCGGCCCTCCTAGACAATCTTCCCCATTCATTTCCTTCAGAAGAATGGAATTCTGACCCCGATATGTTGCAATCTTGAAGGGACCCTTCCAGAGATTCTCGAACTTACTGTGCTTACCCTTTTCCTCATTCCTTGCATCCCACTTCAACACCACCTCATCCAACTGAAATTTATCTGCCTTTGCTTTTCTGTCATAAATTTTCTTAATCTTCTCCTGCAACTTGGATGTGTTTTGGAAAACTTCTTCTCTGGTCTGCTGTAAGTGGACCATGTGATTCAACCTTCTCTGCATAGTATCGTCTTCACTACCGGCCTCCTAGAGAAGTTTGACTACCGGGGCTGTGAGAGAGGTAGGAAACACTGTATCAACTCCATAAACAAGCTCAAAAGGTGACATACCAATGGATTTCTTTTGACTGACCCGATCTGCCCAAAGTGCATTGACCAACCTCTTATGCCAACTCTTCTTGTTTATTTCCAGCAGCTTCTTGATGATGTTGACCAATGAAGTATTAGAAGACTCTGCCAATCCATTGCCTTGCGGATGATAGGCAGTTGAGTGACCCAAAATGATGTGATATTTATGACAAAACTCTACCATCCTTTTTGATTTGAAAGATGTTGTGTTATCAATGATCAACTTATTCGGGCAACCAAAGCGAGACAAGATGTCATTTTCAAGGAATGAAATAATTATCGCATTTGTATCTTGTCTGGTGGGAATTTCTTCGATCCATTTTGTGAAATAATTTGTCACTGTGAGGATCCATCTATGCTGACTGGAAGAAGCAGGATGAATTCCACCAATGAAATCCAACCCCCATTGCTGGAAAGGAGCACTCACCTCAATGGGCTTAAGTGGCAAAGGTTGTAACTTCTGTCGTCCTTCGAAAATTTGACACTGTTGACAGCTCTTGACCATCTTATATTGTTTCTCTCTATGGAATTTGTTTTTTTCCTCGTTTTCAACTCTATTCAGTAGTTTTGCTGCTTATGATCAGTGTATCATTGTTGAAGCCTCCTTCCTTCACATTATTTAGCCTCCATTGATCAGGATTTGTGAATGTTTTTTTATGTATTTTTCATCATTTACAGTCCTCCTTTGTCAAAAGTAGCTTAATCAAACTGTCGTTTTTGATGCAAAGAAGTGTCGTAACTGTCATTGTGTGTCAAAAAGAAGAGTGTCGTAAAGTCTTCCTCTTCTAGATGGTCGATTGTACTTTTGCCATTGTATTTGATTTGAATTTTCAATATTTGAAGTGTCAAAAGTAGTTTTCCGTTTGAAATTGAAAGTGTCATCTTAGTCTTCCTTTCATTTTGAAGAGAAATCTTTGAAGTGTTGCTTTGAAGAAAATAGTTCAGATCTGTACTTAGTTTTCCTTTTTGGCATTCTCACATTAAGGAAATGGAAAAACAAATACATGCATGTGCATTTGCATTTAGACTGCATGTGGAAAATGATTTAGGAAGAGTGCATTTAGTGTGTGCTCTCTGCTCTTTGTTGAAAGAATCATACTCTTCTTTCCTTAGTAGCTAGGGTTTTCATTGCTAAAAGAAAACAAACGACTGTTTATCATTTTAGATTGCATATTTAGGAATTTTACATCTACATCACGTGGTGAACCTTGAAAGGAAAACTTCTAAAAAAGATCAACTCTAAAATAAACTTCAATGAACATAAAAATTCTTTGGAACCTAACAAAACACATCTAGAAGTCTAGGCTAGAGACGTATTTCACTGTCGTAAAACCTGGTAACTATCGTTTTCACCAAAGGTTTGGTGATTCCTCCTCTTTGATATGACAAGTGCTAGTACGAACTTGTGCTCCCCGTACCATCGAGTATATATTGGGAGACCACAATAGCTGATATCCTTTATCCTTAGGAAGCCGTGTCTGCCACCCTGTCGATCACAATGCACTGAACACAACATTCGGGAAGATTGACTACCATACGTAAAATCCTTGGTAATTTCTCTTTAATTTTCACCAAGGTGTATATTGTAGTTTTGCGATTGGTTTGGTAATCCCTCTGTCTAGATTTCTAGAGTAGTCACTTTCATTCCTTTTCAACTCCATAAAAGAAAATGTCCATCTGAGCACTTGTCACTTCAAGCTCATTAAAAATTGAAGGCGACTAGAGTCAGCTTTAGCTTTTTCTCGACTCTTAAAAATTGAAAAAGCAAAGTTGTGTCAAAGCATCATAAAATTTATTTAATTCAGAATAACATTTTCCCCTTTTTAATTTTGAGTTGATCAAGTAATCCACAATTGTGGAAGAAAGTTAATCAAAACCTTTTCATTCACGGAGGCTAGCGAGTCAACCATCTTTGACTTTGGAAACGAAACCTTTTCGGGTGAAACGGTCTCGTTTAACTGAGTCCATCTCTCCTGCTTTATTTGAAACTTGTGTTCAACATCATTAGAGACTACAGTTACTTCGATCATTTTTGGTACATTTGCCTTTAGAGAAGAAGTTCCGCAGTTACAAGAGGACATTAGAACTGATCCTAGGGTAATGGTAGACACTTCTATACCTGAAACAAATCCATCAAGAGATGACCCAGAAACTGAAGTTCACTTACTTGAACATCTGGAAATTGAGTTCCAGAATTTAGAAGGTGTCACCCCTTCAGTATCTGTCACTACAAAAGCTATACCTTCTTCGGCTCCGGAAATATTTTACGGACCTTACGGTCTACCTCTTCCACCTAGATTGATTGCTATAGAAGAAGTTGTAGAGGATCTTCCATCCAGTACTCCATCGCATTTTGGAGCTAGGATCCACTTATATCCTTCTATTACTGAACTTAGTTCTTTTAATCATCCTTCATCGCAAGTTCTCGTCGAATCGCTAGGAAATATTTTTGATAAACTAAATATGTCTGAACAACCGTCAACATCTAGGACTGTGTCATCTGATATAGCTGTAACAGAACTTCCTGCTACCACTCCTACAATGTTTGCTAGTATACCATCTGTCCCAACTAGTTATCAATCGCTAGATGGATTCCACCCAGGGATTGTTTCGACGACATGGCCTGTTCCCATTGGTTCCTCTGGGATCCTATTTGGCATTTCTTATGTTGAAGCTCAACAAATTGATCCTGCATACCAGTTTCAATTTGGGCAACCCAGTATTCAAAGATCCATCTATCCCTTGAGCACTGGATTACCACCATACGCGGGGCAGCATGCTTTTTCATTGTTCCCTCCTAGAGAACAACTGCATGAGAGCTCACAACAAAATTTAGGTCAAACTGGAATTACATCCGGTGGTTGGATACCAATACTACCTCAACAACCAAGGGTTGTATATTCAATGCAACCAACCCAACCTGTGTCGAATGTTACCATTACGTCTGCTATTGTGATTGTGTCGCAAGTACAAGCATAGGCTGTTGTATGTCAACCTCAAATTTCTCAGGTTGCAGTACAACAACTTCTTGTCTCTATGGCTCCGCCACAATATCATATTAGTGTTTCCTTAATCGAAACGACTCAGGTTCAAACAGGTGTTATCACTCCGCATCTTGGTCAATCATCTAGTATTGGGCAATAGCAAATGGTTCAACAACCATGGCTAGTGCAATATCAACAACCCTAATTCCAGCAAGCTTACTGAGGACCTGAGCAACAAGGCGCTTTAGGTAATGTACAACCATTTTTTCAAAACATTTATCAACAAACACTCTATACCGGTTATGTCTATCAACCTTATCAAAGTTACCAGCATCAGATACATTATGCGGGTATGCAAAGACCCACTACTCAGGCGATCCCATCTTATCCTGGGTATGCTTCGCCAAACCTGAATCAACAGTTTCCCTTTGTAGCAACTATAGAATTACCAGATTTGAACCGGTTAAGGAATGATCCAATTGCTTACCCCCTTGGTGGCCAGCGATTCCTCATAAACTTCCCCTAGATATTCCTAAATTCAATGGAAATCCTGGTGAAGATCCATCAAATCATGTAATGACCTTTCATTTGTGGTGTTCAACCAAAACCCTCAATGATGATTCGATTAGGCTTCCCCTTTTTCAGCGAACGCTAACTGGTTTGGCAGTGAAATGGTACATCGAATTGCCTAGAGCTTCATTCGATAACTTCGGCACCCTTGCCACTACCTTTTTAACCCACTTTCAGTTACGCATAAGGTACGAAATGGGAATAGAAATCCTTACCAAATTTAAATAGACTACAACCACTCACATATTTGATCATATTCATGAGTGGCGATGTCGTCATCGAATGGTAAAGATGTATCTTCCTAATCAGCTTCTAGTTGAGTGGTTTATTAAGTCATTCTTACCTTCTATTACGGAAGATGTGGTGAAAGGAGGAGTTGTCACTGAAGAGCAAGTCATTGCTTGTGCACAATATTTAGACTTGATCTATACTTAGTCTAGCACGCCCTATGACAAAATCCCTGACGCTCCTAGACCAAAATTTTCCATTCCTCCCCCTCCTAAATCAAACAGGGACTCTCATGCCGGCGATGGCGTGATTGGTACCTCAAGTACGCAAATCGCAAAGGCTCAAACTGGTAAAGCCCTTATTGTTTCTAGTAAAAAAGAAAATGACAAACTTCCTACCTCGGAAGTTAAAGTCGTGTCATTCGACAAAGGCAAAGAACCAAAGCAACCAGGGGGCAGGAAGAAAGGGAAAAACAAAAAGAAGAAATAGGAAGATTCAACTCTTGAAAAGTCTTCTAAAAACCCTATTGGGCAAAAGAAACCTTGTTATCCATGTTTAATATGTAACAACGAGAATTTCATGAGAGATTTTCCACATCGAGATGAGGTTGTAAAATTTTTAAAGACTTCAACTACCGCAGTCGTGTTGACTGATCCGTTTCCAAACCCGGAAACCAACCTGGTTGCTATCGATCATGCTTCCAAATCCCAAGTGCTTATGCTATCCATATCGAAACAAAAAAAAAATAATGCTTTGATATCGACAAGGAAGAAATATTATAGGAATCCACAACCGTTAAACAACAAGGCTATAGATCAACCCAGTAGTTTGACAACAACTTCGCCGGAAGTTGTTCCGCCCATCATTCCTAAATTAACTATAAAGCCACCAAAGGGAGTAGTACATAAATCGACTTTAATCCTAGTGTCCGAGAAACAGAGAATTATAATATAGTGGAGGATCTAGCTCAATCTCCATCCGTTATGTCGACACTTGAAGTACTACAGAATTGCCCCTCCCAAAAGCATGCTTTGTTATCAGCAATAGGTGGGATCGATCCAACAGATTCCAATCTTGTGGCCTTCAACCATAAAGGATATGAACCTTAGTTACCAGCCCAACTCGCTTTCCTTATACAAGTAAAAACCCTCAAAAAAATAATTCATCGAACAATCATTGATGAGGGGGCATCTACTTGTATTATGTCAATGAGTTGTTGGAAAACTTTAGGCTCACCACCCTTGTCACGATCATCAACGACATTAAAAGCGTTTGATGGAAGAACATACACACCGTATGGGATATTAAGTAACTTGCAAGTTGAACTGGGGGGCAAGACAATAAAAATTGAAGTCGAGGTTATTGATGGAAACCTTGACTATAATATCTTACTAGGTAGGCCCTGGATTTATGCTATGGCTGTTGTTGTGTCAACATATTTTAGAAAGATTGCATTTCCCTTCCAAGGTGGAATTATAATAATTGACCAAATAACCTTTTTACCCAACAATTCACAAGCTACTATAAGCATTCCAATGATCCATGGAAGCTCTTAATCACTTCAAAATGTTGGAGTAGGTCTCCTAAAAGACCCCGCCTTAATGGGTACTTTTGCCCTTCCGCCTCCGAGTAATCTGGCGGAAGTGGCCACAGTGGAAACCTGTCATATGATATCTTCTACATCATCAAAATTAAGAAGAACTCTGACCATTTTGATAGTATGGATCATCGCTAGGTGTTGCCCCCAAGCCCCATAGAAATTTTGTAGCAATCAATTTTCTGGGCCTGGGTGGCAAAACCAAATCAACACTCAGCGAGTGTTTGGATAGACAGGTCTCTAGAGTATGGCACCTCTTCTGATCCTTGGTCTCATAGAAATTCTACATACGAAGGAATCATTTAGTCGATGATGATAGGAGAGGCACCATTGGAAGATTATCACTATTGTTCCCATCTTCAAGATAACAACAAATATTATTCTAGCGACCTTAATCATCCTCCAGTTTTTTATTTTCTATCAAATAATGTAAATACAGTGGATTCAGAGTGAAATCGGTATCTCTTGAACCTTCATTCCATCCAACTAATTTCCATGAGTAGTCTGGTGAATGAAATGAAGCTTAGGTGGCATGCACTTTTGTTTATCCTGTGGACGAAGCGAAGGAAGTGTTTTGTCTTTTCTGCGAATGAGACCATCCTACCTAACCTTAGTAGCTTCCATATGGTTACAGGAGACTCTCCTTTTCATCATGCTGGGGGCATGCAAACCTCTTTCAATTTCATCTTAACGAGCAATGTTTCTGCAAGGTTCAAGCTCGTTAAAAATAAATCCGCCAATGAGCATAGTTTCTTCTGCTTCAAGCTCATTAAAAAATGAATCCACCCTCGGTAAATAACCTTTGTGATCGCCCTGCTATCAACCTTTTGAACCTTGGTTGTGTCCTTCCATCACCTCCATTATTTTGGCCGATCATACGCCTCCACTTGATTGTTTACCCTTTTGAGGAACAACTACGATGAGTGGTTCTGTTAGCCACCCTCTTCACACTGCCATGTTTTGAGAAGTTCCAAACTTACCTGGAACCAGTTGCTACCCGAAAACACCACTTGTTCCTAAAAAATGAGTCTAATTTAAACCCTTTTCAGACTCGTTAAATATGAAAATATTGTCAAGCATTCCAACTCATTAAAGTGTTTGGAAATATCGAGTCTCCTTTAAACCCTTTTCAGACTCGTTAAATATGAAAAGATTTTCGAGCATTCCATGTCGTTAAATGTTTGGAAATAACGAGTCTACTTTAAACTCTTTTCAGACTCACTAAATATGAAAATATTGTCGAGTAATTGGCCTCTCCAGCTCGCTAAAGTGATTGGAAGTGCCATCCCTCCTGTATTTTAATCTTTTTGGACCTGAAGGATTATCCCACAAAAAGATCAAGTGCTTGTCTTTTTTGGCTCGCTAAAGTGATTGGAAAAGTCATCCCTTTTGTATTATTTTACTAGACTCAAGGGATTATGATACAAAAAAGAACTGTTGGATTTACCTTTTTGTCCCTTTTCAAACTCTCTAAACATGAAAAGGACTGAGTTATCATTGTCGTTAAACTCATTAAAACAATAGCGACAAACTTGTCCATCTAGACAAGAACAAGTTTCACTGTCACTAGGCTTGCTAAAACATAGCGACAGGTTTGCCTGAAGGGAAAATTATAGAACAAGCATATGTTATCCTCCTCAAGCTTGACAAAAATAAAGAGGTACCGGTTAGCAATGACTGGGGAAAAAGGGAAGAAAACTTGAAGAATTTTATTGGTAGCGGGTCACTCTTGAACATGACACTTTCACTCCATCACCATGATTGAGTCGGGTTGGGTTATTCCGTTCACCGGACATATCACTATTGGTCCTCCATACCATCCATTGTTGGGGTTAACACTACCAATCCGTTTCATTTTCATTGATATGTTCAATAGAAGTCGTTCAGAGAATTTTCCATCCAGTTAATGCCTCGTCCACTGTAATACCTTCACCCTCCATTTTTCATGACCGCCATTCCTGAACCTTGTATCATCAGATCGTTTCCACCTCTAGAAAATCATTTGCTTTGTTTCATGTCATAGATGTGGGATACATTAAGGCCCTCCTATGACAGGTCACTTTTTGTCAACATCAGCTCATTATCCAAGAAGTTGACTTAGAAACAACCCTTTTAGTACTTTGAAGCTTGCATGCCTCAATGGCAAGTTTCTCACTTCCGATGATAGGTTTACATCAATGGCCTTCGACCAAACGATTTTACGTGGTGTTCGACATCAACTCATATATTCACACCACGTGAATTGTATTGTAGTACCTTGAGGGTCATTATCATTATCGGTGATTCCTCTCGCGCTTGTTAACAGCTTACATCAATGGCTGGTAATCAGGAGATGTCTTTCCATGTTCGACTTCAGGACATCTTTTCACATGGATCGACTTGTACATCTAGCGAAGATTGAACGAGTTTGAAGACCCCGGATCTAGTTTCATCCATCTGGGCTGCGATATATTCAATAATATAAAGACATCAAATGTACACAGAAACGACACAGATGATCATCCAAGCTAAGGGATGATGAGTCTACACATAAAGAATCACCAGTCTGCAACTGTGGATGATTATCTGTCCTGTGTACATGAAAATGAATTTATAAAGCTGAGCACGGGAATGCCCGCCTCAGCTAGATCATGAAAATAATATGATGATGATGTATTGTATTGTATCTTATACAGGTCAACTTCCAGTTCAAATACCTTGGATCCTCATGATAAAGCATTTCACCCGACATCAAAAGATTTACGACCTCATGCTTTAGGGGGCAACTGTTATAGACATATTTTGGCACCTCAACCCCAATCATATATGTCGCTAAACTAAGGGATCTTTAACCCCTAAAAGTGTTGTTTCATACCCTAAAGGATCATGGTCAACTAATTACATCATTTCCCAAAAGTTCCACCTGAAAAACCACTCAAAACTAGCCAAAACTAGACCATACTAAATGCTCCACTGTCAGGGTGTTTGGTCAATTTAGTGTTTCTAAATTGATTTCATTAATTGTCAACCCGGGGCTCGTAAGCTGATGAAGTGAAGGTGTACTATATGTACTTAGGCAACCTCTTAAATCTTTTTGTCATTTGGGGGTGTTGTTGGTGGTTAATTTATCTTCCTAAGATGGAATGGAGATTTTATAAACAGATGAGTGATAGTGTGTGTAAGGTGATTTCTAAATGAGTGAGTGTGTGTTACTTGGTGGTTTCTAACTACCTTCTAAATTTGCAAAGAAAAAGCTTGAAAGAAATAACTTGAAATGAAACTGAAAGCAAAATAGAAAAA
>APFE031363258.1:66935-79100 GCA_000404065.3 Pinus taeda
GGTAAAACATAAAGTAAATTACTGTACAAAGGCTGTTATGAACGGGGGCCCTCCATCCACAAAGCCCAAAGAAAAATCAGCTACGTAAAGGAGTCAAACAACAGTCTTCTGTTAATTCATAATGCAGAAATTACAGTCAAAAAGTGTTGAAACAACAGCTTCAAAATAGAGTTTTTGTGCTCACTAAAAGCATAGCAATTACATAAATGAAACAACTAAAGACTCATCCTTAAGCATGCGCAGACGCTGGATTTTATAAGCAAGTAAACAACTCCCTACTGCGTAAAACATGAAACTGAAAATTAACTGCCAGCATGCTAATTAAATGGTTCATCAACACGTCAATAGGTCCGTGGGTGATCTGGAAGGTACGGTCGTCATGGAGGTTGAATCCAAGGTTGGATCCTATCTCCCATGATCTGCGTAGAGTGGAGGAGTTGCCATCTAGAGTGACGTAACCTTTCAGCTCACGCAGCACCGTTTGAGCTGGCTTTGTTGACCGAAGTTGGATCCTCGTTGATCGGAGGTATGCGTGGCGTTGCTGACCAAGCCAATAGCACAGGAACCTTCAACACCTTCATTCCCACGTGCCCATGTGATTCGTTTCTCAAAATGACATGTGGAACATGGAGATCAATGAAAGGCTGCAGAATTGCTGAATGGCTGCGGAATTGCCAGACAGCTGCAGAAACTCTGTGCATATGTCAAAAATCTAGACAAACAGTCAAACATTTAGCAAAGTCAACCAATCATGCTTAAAGACATCAAATGTAATGATCTGGGTAAGTTTATGAGGAAAATAGGGCAAAAGAGAGGGATAAGTGAGGAAAAGCTGTAGGTAATGATGGATAAATAGATGCAAGTTAGAGGCTCTACACAGGGTGTGATGCATCTCACCTACTACACATGGGAAGTGCGATGCATACTGAAAAGGCCTTCTATAGGGTGTGATGAGCGAGAATGGATAAATGTTCGAGACAGTTTGCTAAGTGGATGCTCATGGAATCTTCTAGAAACTTCTCCCATGACACTTGCCTCTTTGAATTCACCCAGGGATGAGTAAGAGATCAATGAAATCTCCAAGTGGAATCAAGAATTATCAGTTGAATGACACTGATAAAAAAACCAGAGCTGACTCACACCCTTGCAAGACATCTATAAATGGATCCCTCATTTGAGAGATCTAGGGCCTGGAATTTTGTAATTTGTAAGGAAGTGCTGTTGGTTTCTCTTTGAGAAGAACATTGTATTTGTTGGGTGATCTTGCTTTTCATGAGGTGAAGAGGGATTTCATGCTGGGAGGATGATGCTGGATTAAAAAACTACGTTTTAATCCTCTCTTTTACTTCTATTATCAATAAAGTTCTTTGATTTTTCCTCCATATAATTGTGTATTTGTAAATTTTGTTATTTGTGGATGCAATTGTATGGTTAATGTATTTCTGATTCTGTATTGTTTATGATATCATAGATCTCGATGCTTTTATGGTGTATTGTTGCTTTTCCTCTACAAATATTCTCTAAAGTGGGACAAGTAGGAGAAGAGTGGCAAACACTATCAAGGGAGAGAGGAAACAAGCAAGGAGCCAAGCGGAAGATACAAGTTAGTGCTCTCTGCTTCTCTCTTATCTATCATACATAAAGGAAATCTTGGAGTGCTTTGAATTGTTTGTTTCTAAGATAGATACCCATTTTAGTGGGACTAGAAGATCAAAAAGACACTAGTTTTCCCATTAACACCTAAATAATCCGGGTACCGTTGAGGCCCTAAAAAACTACAGGTTACTCAAATACTTTAAGTTGTCTGGAATGAGGCAAAAAATAAAACCACTGCAGTTCCTTGTTCATGCATGGGATCCAACAGATCATACTTTTCACATTAGGGACAAGATGCTCCCTATTACCATTGATGAGATTTACTTTCTTACCGGACTGTCGATGCGAGGTGACCCCATATCACTTTCTGGATTTGCCTGTGGAGGAGAATCAATGAGATATTATATTAGACAGTTTTTTCGGCTAGGTACACAACCTAGAAATGATGGGAAAAAACATCAAGGATGTAGGTGATTTGCCTTTGAGAATGATCCTCTTCGCAATCGCAAAATTGGCTGGAAATGTGACATGACATCTGGCGAATAGATCTTATATGCAATATGCATTGGAGTGTCTAGAGTCAAAAGTTTTCAACTGGTGTGAGGCTGTGCTTTCTTCATTGAAAGAACAACTGACTAAGGTAAAAAGTGGTAAGATGAAGAATTTCTGCTATGGTTCGATCTTAATCACTTTTACCTTAGAGAAAATCCTACTGATGCAACCACAACATGTATCACTGGGTGTAGCTGGTCCTAGAGATCCACATATGCAGAGGTGGGTTGAATTGATGGTTTGACATGCGGGTCAGTCAACAGTCATTTTCTCCACTACATTCTTCAGTTGGCTCAATTGACAACATCTTGTCATCGAGGAGCATTCATACTCAGGGATGGATTTCTGTGGAGATCTAGATTTGATTCTACCAGTTCAAGCATAATGGGGGTTTATGGGTAAGTTGTTTGACCAAAGTGTTTTTTGATTTTTCAAGTTTCTACATGTTTTTTGTGTTTTTAATGTTTCCAAGACTAAACTAAAATTACTCTTATGCACGCAGATGTGGGTACTGTTCGACCTGTGGGACACCAACAGGTTGCAAGTGGGCCAATGTGGAGAAACATTGGGAGAGAAGTTCTCCAGGACTTGGATTTAGCTGAGACCTTAGCAGAGTTGCAGGATCACATAGAGGGTTAACCCTTGGTATTCTGGATGTCCCGATCGAGGAGTTACCTATGAGGCTGCAACGCCACACTATTGGTGTTCCTAGCTACTGGATGAGGCTTTTACGCAATATAGCACAGGTTGTGACCTGTTACCATGAGCACCACTAGATCTACTTAGGATGTTTTGCATGCATTTTGAGTTTTTGGGTCAAATGACCAAATGTGTCTTGGACACAAATTTTGTAAAAACTTTTAAAACACCTATCTATTTTACTTCAAGAGTTTTCTATGGTTATATGCAATCCTATTCAACTGATGATGTGAATTGAAAATATTAATTTTACATGTGTCGCAAATTTATATTTAACACATAATTTTCTAGAGAATTAGTTAATGTGGTAAGATTTATGGAAATATGTTGATATTGAATATATTCAAAATGTCTTTCCAAAATACGAACTCTAAGGAGCATACACAAAATTGTTGGATTTTGGACAATCTAAATGTTTGTTAGTTGTAGTACAACGAGTTGCGAGTCTAGCCTAACGATTATTCGGCGAATGCCAAGTGAAATGGCATCATAGAGTAGTTCAATCAACGCGCTATACTCAGCAATGTTGTTCATCGATCAACCGAACAAATCCCTTGGAAACTCACTAACTCGCCACTTGGAGTGAAAATAACCCATGCTGCAGAAGACAAGTTCTGTGTACTACGACTAGCACCATCGGCGTAACCAACAAAATGTTTCGAAGACTGCGAAATCTGCAACAAATGTAAAGTGGATTACTAACTAGATAAAAATCTCTAAAAGATGCATACACACACATGCAATGAAAGCATATATACAATGAGTTTTACTACACTTAATCAAGCATAGTAATGTTTGAGGCACAACCCGTTTCATGGCTGCGAAAATTGAATCCCATCATAATCTACTAACTCGTAGGCACCTTTTTCCAGAACACGCTTGACAATGTAAGGACCCATCCACATTGGTTCAAATTTCCCTGCTCCAAGTTTATCAGCTTCCTGATTGTAAAGCAAGACCAGGTCTCCTTATGAGAAGATATGAGGCTTGACATTTTTATCACATTGTGCCTTAATACATTTCTTATGCACTTTGTTAGCTAATGCGGCATCATAAAGGGTTTCATCCAGATGGATTAATTCCAAGAAACACACTTCTTCATAAGTGTCAGGTAATAGGTCAATTGCGAGTTTGAGTGATGAAATTTCGCATTTTATTGGTAAGATTACTTCCAAACCATACACCAACTGAAAGGGTGTGAATCCAATTGCATTTCTCACTAAGGTTTGATATGCCTACAAGGCAGAGTACATGATTAAGTGTTAGTTTCACTTATGAACCCCTATCATTCTCTCAACATCCACTTCAGGACTTTGTTGATGGCTTCAACTTATCCTTTTTCTTGCGAGTAATAAGGGGTAGAACTATCACATGACAATCCTAACTTAGTAGTCAACTTAGCCATCATGTGATTGTGAAAATGTGACCCATGATCTGTAACTATGGCTTGTGGTACACCAAACTAGGCAACCACATGGTTTAAAAAGAAAAGAGCAGCCATTTTGCCATTGTTGTTCAATGTTGGCATCGCCTCGTCCCATTTGGTAAAATAGCCAACGACGACTATAATATACCCATGCCCCCCTACTGAGGTGGGGTTACATGTCATAAAGTCAATGCCCCATTTGGAAAATGGGCCAACAACAATGACTGGATGAAATGGTGCAGGTGGTAATCTACTTTTAAGGTCATATATCTGGCATGCATGACAACTTCTGACAGTAGTAATACAATCTTTGAATATAGTTGGCTAGAAGTAACCAGCACGAAGAATTCTCTGTGCGGTTGCATCTCCAGATAAGTGTCTACCATAGGCACCTGAATGGAAATCATTCAATGCTTTCTCGACTTCTTCATGCTTGAGGCACCTTCAAAAAACTGTATCGATCCCACGATGGTAAAGAGTGTTGCCAATGATCAGATAATCTTTGGCTTGATAATGAATACATCGCTGTTGCGAACAAGAGGTATTAGGTTGGAAAGTTTGGTATGGAGATATATCAATATATCTCCATACCACGCGTCAGATGATGATATTAGAAACAAATACTCATCCAAAATTGATGGTTCAGATGTTGAATCAATGGAGCTTGAGGGAAGGTTGCAAAGTAACTCTGTGAAAAATAGAGATTTCTTTGAGTTGGACTTGATGAATTCCAAATCAAATTCTTGTAAAATAACTATCCATTTTGAGTATTTCCCCCTAGAAATTGACAGGACAAAATGTATGTCATAGGGTTGCAATCCAAAATGACATTTGTTTTCTGTAGCAGGATGTAATGGTGAAATCCTTGAATAGTGTGCACAGCTGCCAAAGCTAGTTTTTTGAAATAAGAGTACTTACTTTCTGTATCTTTGAGATTATGGCTCAAGTAATAAATTGGATGTTCAATCCCATTTTCTTCCTGGACTAAAACCATGCCAATGGTTGTATCTTTAGCGACAAGATACAGGGAATAGTCATTTTGGTAATTTGGAGAATACATTAATTATGCTCTAATTAAGGTATCTTGAAGAGCATCAAAGGAAGCTTGCACATCTTGATCCCAATGGAATGGTCTCCTTTTTCAAAATACGTGTAAAACCTTTAGCCATTTCAGTGTAATTAAGAATGAACCTCCCATGAAAGTTTGCTTTCCCTTGGAGTCTCTGTAATTGTAAAAGACTTGAAAGTGGAGGAAAATCCAGAATTGTCTGAACCATTAATGGATCGAGTTGAATACCCTCTCTAGATACTACAAATCTGAGCAATCGGCTAGAACCAACACAAAAAACACATTTATGTGGATTGAGTCGTATCTTGTAGTGTCGACGCCGTAAAAATATTGCTCTCAAATGTTGTAGGTGATTAGTTTGCTTTCGTGAATGAGCAGGTAAATATTCAAGGTAAGGTTGAACAATGTGCTTGATGTCATGGAAGGCATAATTCATTTCCCTCTGAAATGTGGCCCCAACATTCTTCAAACCGAATGGAAGTTTCCTATAGGCGAATGTGCCCCATGGAAAAATATAGCTTGTTTTTTATTGGTCTTGTGGGCGGATATTGATTTGATTGTAGCCGGAAAATCCATCCATAAATATAATATTTCGCATCTGGAACATTCATCAATAATCTGGTCGATAAAAGGAGTAGGATAATTGTCCTTTGGACATGCTTGATTTACATCCTATAATCGAAGCACACTCGAATTGTCCCTTGTTTCTTCATAACAGGAACAAGGTTGGAAACCCAGTTAGTAAGAGGTACAGGGTAAATGAAACCAGCCCGAAAAAGTTTTTCAACTTCTGCTTTAATTGCACCGACTTTCTTTAGATGAACATGTCGAAGCCGTTGTTGAACTGGCTTGACATCATGGTACATTTTGATTTCGTATTCAACAATACTAGAGTCAGTGCTAGGCATCTCCTTGTAAGACCATGCAAATATATCTCTAAATTCACGAAAGAGAGTATGGTAACTATCAAGTTCCAATGGAGAATAAGATTTGATGACATGAATGCTCTCTACAACATTAGGCTTGGTCGAAATATTAATAGAGATTGTTTCTTCAATATTTGAAAATTTTCGCTCAGATTCTACTATGTCTATAAAAACTGAATTCGAAAGGATATAAAAAAACTGAAGGGTGGTTTAGTTCATTTGAATAATATTTGATGTCATCTGGAAGATGGGAATGATGATGATAATCTTTCCAAGGTTCTTCTCCTATCATCATTGATTGGATGATTCCTTCATCTATAGAATGTATACATGAGAAGGGATTAGAAGAAGTACCATATTCTAACATACAATCTACCCATACAATTGGTGAATGTGGATTTGGGTTTGCCATACAAGCCCAAAAAATTGATTGCTATGCTAATTCAATGGGGCTTAGTGGCATTACCTCAATATTACTATCAACTTCAAAATTGTTGGTAATCCTCCTTAAATCAGATGAGGTGGAGGAAATCATGTTGCAAGTGTCTACTCTTGTCACTTTCACTAAATGAGATGGTGATGGTAGCGTAAAAGTACCCATTAGGGAAGGATATTTAAAGAGACCTACTCCAACACTTTGAAGTGACAGCGGCGGTCCGTGTACCAATGGAATGCTTCCCGTAGCCTATAAACTATTGGAAAAGAAGGCTAGCTGATTGATGACTGTGCTTCCACCCTTATGAGGGAATGCAATAGTATGAAAGTACGTGGAAACCACAACAACCATAACATATACCCATGACCTTCCTAGTAAAATGTTGTAATCGAGGGGTCTGTCAGCTACCTCAACTTCAACAGTAACTGTTTTGCCCCCTAGTTTGATTTGCAGGTTACTCAAAATAACACAAGGAGTATATGTTCTTCCGTCAAAAGATTTTAATGTGGTTGGTGATCATGACAACGATGGTGAACCAAGTGTTTTCCAGTAGCTCATTAACATAATGCAAGTAGATGCCCCCTCATCAATAATAGTTTGGTTAACATTCTTATTGAAAGCTTTTACTTGAATTAGGAAAGCTAATTGCGCCGGTAATTGTTGTGTATATCCCGCATGGTTAAAAACCACAAGATTAGAATCCATAGGATCTACTCTGCCTATTGCTGACAGTAAAGCCTGCCTTTGGGAGGGACAATTTTGTAACACCTTGAGTGTCGACATAGCAGAAGGTGATTGAGCAAGATCTTCCACTATGTTATAGTTTTGAGCTGCTCGAGCCTGAGAGTTAAATGTTGATTTGTGTACAACTCCCTTTGGTGGTTTTATAGTCAATTCTAGTACAATAGGTGGAATATTTTCATATGAAGTTGAATTCGAAGGAATAGGTTGATTAGTGGCCTGATTATTCAATGATGATGGTGGATTGCCATAATCTTTGTTTCTCATTGACACCAAAGCTTCATTTTGTGGCTTTGTGATAGATAACATGAGTATTTGGGTTGTGTAAGCATCGTCTGTCGCAACCAAATGTGTCTATGTGTTTGGAAACATATCAGTCAACACTGCAGATGTGTTTGAAGTCTTTAAAAGTTTAGAGACTTCTAAGCGGTGTGGACAATCTCTTGCAAAATGCTCGTCATTATAGATTAGACATGTATAACGAGGTTTCCTTGCCGAAGTAGAGGAATCATATGATTTATCTTGAGGGGAATTATCTTGTTTCTTTTTGTTTTTCCCCTTTTTCTTGCCTCCTAGTTGCCTTTGATTTTTGCCTTTGTCAGATGACACGACATTAATTTCGGAAGCAAGGGTATTTTCTGATCATTTGGTAGTTTGATTGGTAATGACAAGAGTTTGACTAGATGGTCTACCTACTGTTTGCATGCTCAAAGAACCAATCACACCATCATCGGCATGAGAGTCCTTACTCAACTGTGGAGGAGGAGGAATAATGAAAGATGGTCGGGGTACATTCGGAATTTTGTTGTAGAGCGTGCTAGATTGTGTGTAAATCAAATCAACGTATTGGGCACGAGCAATTACCTACTCTTCTGTGACAACTCCACCTTTTTCCACATCTTTGGTGATTGATGGAAACAAGGATTTTATGAACCACTCAGCTAAAAGTTGATCGGGAACATATGTCTTAACCATTCGACATGACGCCGCCACTCATGACTATGATCTGATATATGGGTAGCAGTAGTCTGTTTAAAGTTGGTTAGGAGTTCCATCCCAATCTTGTATATGATAGGTAACTAGAAGTGGGTTAGAAATGTAGTGGCTAAAGTCATAAAGTTGTCGAAAGAAGCTCTTGGTAACTCAATGTACCATTTAGCAGCTAGACCGGTAAGTGTTCTTTGGAAAAGACGGAGTCTAACTGAATCATCATTTAAGGAGTTTGATGAACACCACAAATGAAAGGTCATGACATGATTTGATGGGTATTCTCTAGGATTTCCATTGAATTTCATAATATTAGATGGTAACTTATGCGGAATTATCGGCCACTAAGGTGCATATAAGATTGGATCATTAGTGAGCCGATTTAAATCTGGTAATTCTAAAGTTGCTACAAATGGCAACTGTCGATTCAAGTAAGCTTGAGCATACCCAGGATATGATGGAATTGACTGAGCAATAGGTCTTTGCATACCAACATAGGGCATCTGCATTTGGTAACCTTGGTAGAGTTGTTGTTGAACAAACCCGACATAAGGTTGTTGTTGATAACCAATTTGAATTTGTGGTTGTCCATAACCTGCAAAGCCTTGTTGACCAGTGTAAGAACTCTGGACACCATATATCTCCACAATGGTATGATATTGTCCACTTTGGGCCTCAGCCCTCATGGATTTGTTTTTGGGCTTTACCCCAAAAGGCCTCATAGCAATGGAGATATTTGTCCATCCTTATATACCCATGATCCTCCCCACTTCTAGTCAATGTGGGACTTTGGTCGTATACCCAACAATCCTCCCCTTGAACAAAGGACCATTGAGCCTCCCCTCAAACATTATCCATCCATCCACTCTCTACCAACTAGGATTCTCCGCTCCAATGCATTGGAAGCACACGCCTTACATGGAGCACCACCCGCCTCGAGAGCTTGCTCTATCCCAGGTCAACTCCTCTTCACTGTGTTGGGACCAAGACACATCCATGAAGAATCCAGAGCACACCGCCTGTCTAACCGAGCTCATCCACGGATCCCATCATGATATTACTGGGGCCCACCACCTTCGTTCGACATTCTGAGGATTCATCCACTTGGCTAGCTTCAAAACTTGGCTCTGATACCATTTGTAAGAACTCTGGACACCACATATCTCCACAATGGTATGATATTGTCCACTTTGGGCCTCAACCCTCATGGATTTATTTTTGGGCTTTACCCCAAAAGGCCTCATACTAATGGAGATATTTGTCCATCCTTATATACCCATGATCCTCCACACTTCTAGTCAATGTGGGACTTTGGTCATATACCCAACAATCAGGACCTTGGTAAGCTTGATATTTTCCAAACCCAGGTTGAGCTTGTTGGGCAAGTCCAAATTGGGGTTGGAATTACTGGAATTAGGGTTGTTGAAATTGAGGCTGCCATGGTTGTTAAATCAACTGTTGTTGTTGTTGGTACACCTGTTGTTGATTTAACGATTGTTTTCGCCCAGCAATGAAAGTTTGGCTAGGTTGTGAATAAAATATACCAATGTAAGCTTGGGTCAGTCCAGATAAGGATATACTAACCTGAGGTTGTTTTTGAACCCCAGAAACAAGTGGTTGTTGTACAACAACCTGAGAAACTTGAACTTCTTGACTCGAAACTTGTGGTTGTGTTGAAGCCCAGAAGATCGGGTCGACAACAAGGGGGATACCCACCCGGTCCGGACCTTGGTTGGCAGCTCCTTATCCGTTTGGTATAGTGGGTCCGACTGGGGATAATGGGACCAGTTTCCCAATCTAAGGGTGTTTGTGTGTGTGTAGAGTTGAATGATGCTGATCTAAGAGTACTTAAAGATAATTTAATTTAGATTCTTAAACTAACTCTATACTATTGTAATCTAATGAGAAACAACACATCTAATCTACGCTAACCCGAGGTGTATTTCTTCTATTATGCAATCTAAAGAGATTTCAAACAATAACTGGTAATAAAGATCATTCAGCTACTATAAGAATAGAAATCAACTAAGATAAACCAATTTGCATAAGAAGTTAGGCAAAACAGTTGTGAACAGCATATCGCATAATAAGTTATTCATATATCAGACATAAATAAATGACTCCACCGTACAGAAGTGCCAAACGGTAACTCATACATTCATGCAATAACATAAAAATAACTGAAAACTGTAAATCGCTTTAAGAGTATAAGCAGAAATGGCCAAGAGATAAAAGTACCATTTATGACTAATCCTACTCATAAACTTCAAGCAAAAATGATTTATCTCTACTTGTTCTAACATCTACTAAGAGTACAAAAGTGCAACATCAGTAGCAGACATCAAATGCAAACATTAATAAATCTCAATCCATCAATTCATCAAAACCTCCTCTGAGGGTGCAGAAGTGCATGTTCCGAGGACAAGTTTTTGACAAATTTCTGGACCCTTCTCTAAATGCCTGAGAAGGTTTTAAATACTACTAGCTAATTAAATTAATTACATAAATTTAGGATACGGTTTTAAATGATCGCCCTTCTGATAAAGAAAAACTATTTCTAAAAATTGAATCTAATTCTGAACCATTTCTATATTTTCTCCTTAGTGCTACAAGCATGTAACATTCGCCTGGGAAGAGTCGACTGGTCGCCTTCCGCTTTCGTTTGAGCTATAAAAATAGAAATAGCAAGCGCTGGCACCACTTTTTTGTAAACTAGAAGATATTTTCGAGAATCTTCCTCTGGCTGGGTGTATTCATTGCGTGTATACTTGGTAATGACTCAAATTTCTCTCAAACTAATTCTGCTTTTGCTATTTCGGTTTCTGGCCTTGCGAATGACTGAACAAGTTAGGGACTTTACTCTCTGAATAATTTTCTGCATCAAAAACTGCCACCGTTCTTTGTTTCGGGCTTTTCTGGTGCGTAAGCTTCAGGGTTTTTTGTAAACATGCTGCTTTTGTGTGCCTTTGACTCTGAGCTTTAGATGGCCTGTTGACATCAGCATCTGTTGAGTGATACTCTGGAATCTGTGGTCCTGTCACATGCGGCATCTGTTTCTGAAAGGATCTCTTCTCTGTTCTCCGAGCATTGACGCTTTCCACTTTTCCTTAGATGTTTCCTGCACATTGCTTCGTGTTATTTCCTGTCTTATAGTTTACGCAAAGGAAAAGAGTATTGATAATAAAGATTGACATGAAAGATTTAAGCTCTTATGAATGCATAATCATGACACCCATAGCGAACTGACTCTTCGAAAAACACAAGACTGTCCTTCCTGAATAATTTGGAGTACAATCATTAATTTCTTTTAAGGCGTGCGCCCAATTTTGGTTAACGGACAGCTTTCCTTGAATACTGCACCGAGGAAAATTCGCAATGGATGATTTCTGCACTCGCATCGCAGAATCGTAGATCGCGTCGTCAAGATGTGTCATCGCAGAAAATCATGATCGCGAATTTTCGCAAATCGCATTTATCGTAGATCGCAGCATCGCAGATCGCATTTAGTCATTCAGTGACTGTGTGCTACTTATGCGATGTCCAATATCGGCTGTCGGAGATTTCTTAAGTTTTTTCATTTAAGAGCGCTTCATAATGAATGTGATGCGATGAATTTCGCGTCGCTTCTTCACAGTTTATTATGCTCATAAGAAAAGGTTTCATTCTCTTTTCGCGATGCGATAAAGTTTTAAGGAGTTGAATACAAAAATTTTCATAAAATGTTTGTTTGGAT
>APFE031363258.1:79120-96557 GCA_000404065.3 Pinus taeda
AATCTCGATCCATCCATTCATCAAAACCTCCTCTGAGGGTGCAGAAGTGCATGTTCCGAAGACAAGTTTTTGACAAATTTCTGGACCCTTCTCTAAATGCATGAGAAGGGTTAAAATACTACTTCCTAATTCTAATAATAGTGTCTTTACAAAATTTAGGATGCGGTTTTCAAATGATCGTCCTTTTTCTAATCTAATAAAAAGAAAAACTGCAAATGTTCATCATGGGCTTGAGAAGAGTCGGCTGGCTGACTTTTGCACTGAGCTGGGCTGCGAAAACAGAATCTATGAGAGTTGGCACTACTTTTTCGACCGCGTTTATGATGCATTTCACAGTCATCCATTGACTATGCGGCTTGACCAAGTATGCCCAGTAGCATTCCCAATTTAACCTATTCAATGCATGGATCGCTTTTCCCTTTCCCTACGCTTTATGCTTCCATTCTGCTTCCAGTCGTAGTTTATTTGGTAGGTACCCTTGGGTGGTCTCTTCGATTAAGTTGGCCCTGTGTAAATTCTCATTTACATAGTTGATAAGAATGTTTGCTTGCGTGGCCGCTGTCTCCGCTGCTTGTTTCGCTTGCCTGATTTGATCGTCCCATTTATTAAAGAGCAATTCTTTATGACTCTCGTTTATTCTGGGTGCACTTGCTCTTTTCCTTTCCTCTTCATCCTGCCAAGCTAAGTATTCCGTATCCATAACATATGTGGACAGATAAAAAGGAGGGTAGATCCTTTGAGACAAGGATCTTTTAGACCGGTAATTCATAACAGCCGTGTATAGATTATCAGAAAAGATCTTGGCCCAATCCATAATATCAGCATTTGTGGCAGCATCATTTTTGTCCTTTTGGAGCGGCTCCTCTTTTCTGGACAAATCTTTGGTAGTCTCTGCTAGGTTTGGGTTCTCTGCCACAAATTTCTTAACAAATTGTGCATTGTAAGTCGCCTGCGGTTCAGGAAGATGATACATAAGCTTTAAATCTTGCGTGGCGAATGATCCTATGAGCCCATGTCCTTGAACCTTGAATTGTCTGTTGTTCATCTCTGTATTGTCAAGTATCCACTTGATCATATCCGTATATGGTAAAATTTTGGGTCTTGCTGCTACCCGGTGAAGAAATGAACATGCTAGCTCCTCTAAGGACGCCTTGGAAGAGCGTTGTGAGCCCGCGATAGTATCAACCTTCATTACTCTAGGATTTTCTTCTTCCAGCAGCCTGTACATGCTTTCCCATGTCGATATCCCTGCGTCTCTGTTGCAGGCAGTGTTTGTATACAAAGGCGCCATCTCCTTCATCTTTTCCTTCACCTCAGAGCCTTGAGCTTTATTTTTCTTTCCCATTTGCTCCTGCGTTTGGCTTTGAATCATCTTAGCTCTTCATTCCTGCAGATTACAAGTGAAGTGGAAATGACTGATTAAAAAAGGTGATGGGAGAGTTTTAAATGCAACAGATATATCAAATATGCCACTTTACGTGAAGTAATTCTTTACAAAAGCATGCGTCTTCATTTCATTTAATAACTGACAACTAATTAATTTACTATCATTAAAAGCGCATGATCTTGAGTCACATTATGGTAAGTGGCTTTTCTTTGAATGGCATGCCTGAAGGATTCGTGATTAAGTGATTTATGATTTTCTTACGTAATATCGCAGATTGTGCCATCGCAAATCGCGCCATCACAAATCGCGCCATCGCAAATCGGAAGATCGCAGATTGCACCATCGCAGCGATTACAATATCGCAGGTCGTAGAAGTTTGATGTTTACCAAATCTTGCCAGTTCATTTCTGCGATATGTGATATTGCAATCGGTGTTATCGCAGATCAGTAAATCTTGAAGTTTTTTTCTTATGAGTATTACTTCATTGCGATGCGATGTTATGCTTAACACGAGGGTCTTGCGCATACTGATATTATAGAGAAATGGAGGCATTTCCTATCTTTTTTGCAACATGGTTTTAAAGATATTTCCCTTATCGTAGACTTAGGTTAAAAAATATTCAAAAGACCTTTCTAAGCTTATGATGGTAACCTTATTTTGAAGAAAGGAAAAACTTGCTTTTTTCTTAAAAATTTAACTAAGGGTCCCCATTCATTTAGTATTTTGGGACAACACTTAAATGAACAAGGGGGGGTGTTGCTAGCCACAACAGGTTGCGAGGTAGAAGAACTAGTTTGTATCGGTTGAGATAGAACAATTTGAACTTGTGACTGTGGTACAGTAGTAACAACAGGTGTAGTAGGAATAGCTGACATAGTTTGCATTGGTTTGTGTTGCATACACAAGCCTTGGTTGAACTGACATCATTGGTTGCCATTGAAAAACACTAATTCCAGGTTGACCTGAATATTGCGGGATATTACCATATGACAGTCCTTCAGAATAAGGAGGATATGGTGAATAAGCATATTGCTATCCATGTGGTGGCAATCTAGTACTTAATGGATACATAGGTCTTTGTTGACCAGATTACCCAACTTGATATTGATATGCATGATCAAACTGTTGATTTCTTGTTAGAGAAGAACCAAGTAGAATTCTGGTTGAGGACATGGGTGATGATAATGGTGTAGAAGCAACCCCTGAGTGGGTTCCAAATAAATATTGGTAACCAACCGGGACAAACAATTCACCATATGGGTGTGAATTAGGTGTGGTAGAAAACATCGAAGAGGTTGCAACAAAATATTCTGTGGCGGCATCGTCAGATGATACAGTCTGGGATGATGACGGTTGTTTAGCCATAGTTAACTAACCCAAAAGTTGTCCTAAAGAATCAACAGGTACTTGAAAATGAGCAGGATCAAATGGAGCGGTAAAATGAGGAGTATGAGGGTAAAGATAAAACCCAACTCCAAAGTGGAATAGGGTTCCAGGTGTAGAATCTTCTTCCAATTCTTCCTCTATGGCAATCAAACCTGGTGGAAGAACTTCACCGTCTAGTTCGTAAAAGACTTCTGGTGTTGATAAAGTTGAAGTTTCAGTAGTTACTGATGTCTGAGGGGTAACTCGTTGATCATCTTCTGGTAAAGTAACAACTTCTGAAAGTTCAAATTCGAAGTCCATATGTTCGGGTAAATGAACAACAGTTTTAGAAAGAGGTTCCTGAACAACTTCACATTTAGATGTAACTTCTATTTGAACTGTGATAGGTTTTGGATTAACTTTTGGTTGAACAGATTCAAATTCAGAAGTAATTTCTTGTTGAGAAACTTCAAGTTGAGGATCAACTTGTTGTTGAACAACCTCGGTTACTGTTTCACTAGGATCAATGCTAATGTCCTCAGGTAATTGTGAAACTTCTCCTTCATAAATGGATGTACCAGAAATGGTTGGAGTAACTGGAGTCTCAGTACTTATCGAAATAGATGATTCAGGTAATTTAGATGAATAACTAGGGGTTCTTGATGTACTAGACTCAGTTAAGTGAGACCGCTTTGACCGAATAGGTGTAGCTTCGGGCGGCAAAGGTGGTTTTCTCACTGTTCTCCGCAAACGACGGGGTAAGGGTTGATGTTCCCACATGATTTATGATTAATTTTATTATCAAAAAATAAATAAACAAAAAGGGGTATAATAGGCAAAAGGTTTACCAAGCAACTGTGAATTGTTGAATACCTCCTGGAAAAGCAAGAAGTATCGGCAGGCAATCTCCCCGAATGCGGTGTTCGGTGTATCACAGTGTACAAGGCAGCCAACTCGGTTACTTAAGGATGGATAGAAACCTAGAGTTGTCCTCCCATATATACCCAAAGGTACGTGGAGGCCCAGTCCATATAAGCATTGTCTAATGCAAAACCACATTGTGAGAGCATTCTCATATACTTTACGTACTGTAACATCACCCTATATACCCGAAGGTATGTGGATGAGCTACGATATACTCACGTACATGGAATGAGGTATCATACTCAGGATGTATTGTAGACAAGTTAGTGATAACTGCTTTGTTTTACGGCGTTGAAACACGTCTCTAGCCTAGAACCACTAGATGTTTTCGTTAATGACAATGCTCCATTAGGTAAATTGCTGTTAATTTTAAGTTGATCTTGCTTAGGAATTTTCCTTTCAAGTTCACCACGTGATGTATTATGAAATTCCTAGGAATGAAACTATCATGATAAGCATTCTTTCCATTCAATTTAATGATGAAAATCCTAGCTACTTAGGGATAGAGCAATTAGATTTCTTTTGATCAAAGAGAAAAGAGCATAATATATTGCAATTTCCATACACTATTCCTATGAACACACACAAAAGTTTTCAATGCAGCATGCATGTATTTCTTTTTTATTTCCTTAATGTGAATATGAACAAAAGGAAATATGCAAATACAATCAATCAATATTTCACAAGAATGAAGACTTTTACGACAGTTCTAATTCAAAGGAAGAGAAGACTTTACGCCACTTTCTTTCGAGTGAAGATTAATCAACTATATTCTAACTTTGAGTATTGATCGATAATGACAAAGAAAACATTAAGAAACATTAATCAATGAAATCAAATTTGGGCTAGACCAAGAGACAAAAACTGATTTTTTGAGAAATATCATTCATTGATTAATTAGCGAACAAACAAACAGAGAAAAGTTGGCAAAAACACTTTCCAAAGATGGGAAACTGATCCTAGGAGGATCAGAATAGTCCAAAGTGGGAGACAATGCACTTCAGAGCATTGTCCCTAAGCCACAGGTGCTTTGCAGCACACTGTGTCTCTCACAAGCCTGCGCTGGTGACAGTAAGCCATTTCAAGAGGCAATTTGACATAGTGTTGACCAATTTTTCAATGTAAAGAGATGAATTACAATCTATGAACACAAATAAGGTCTACAAGGATGTCTTAGGAGGTGGATAAGCTACTAGGAAAGAGGATCTTCCCCTAGTGGAGTCACCAATTTGTTTTGGACAATTTGGTATTTACGGATAAATACTAATTCCCTATATAAGTAGTTGTATCTAGAACAACAGTTTAAAGTGTTTTAGACTTTTCCTATAAGCAATAGAAAAGATGAGAAGATAAGAATACCTACTTGTAGTTGCGCTTTCCTCTCGTCTCCCTTGTATTGATCCTGTCGCTCCTTCCCGTACTTTATACGCTTGAGAAGTACCCTGTCATCAGATATAAGTGAAAGGAATCAGATATAATTCACACATATAAGCACTATGAAACAATACAAACATATGGGAAAAATGTTCAAAAACTTTAATAGATAGAATAAGGAATTACAACCATTGGTGTCTAATTCAAATCCATTCCTCCAGCTTGGATCCCATCCACATCACATCAAAAGCATGACAAACTTGTAGCATTACAATACTTGCTTCAAATCCAAATCTCGTAGTAGCATTATTTCCTTATAATTCAACATAATCTAGCCCCTGATCACTTAGATGAGTGGTCAATTTATAGGAAGATGAAGGAGGTTTTGTCATAAATGGTGGCATTGAATGGCCTTCCATACTTAGAATTAGTTCCAAGGAGGAAGGAATGAGAGGATAGGATGCACCTTAACTCATTCCTCATCCATTTTCAAGCTCATAGGAGTTGATAAGTGAGGGAACCTTCTAGATGAATCCAAAATATAACAATATTCCCCAAACCCTATGTGAATTTTGCTCATTCTCACCTAGCGTAGGTGAAAGGAAGCCTAAGTTCTCTACAGAGCACCCTGGCAGTGGACTCAATTTCTCTGCAGCGCACCTTTACAAGGGCTTACTTGCACTAGTCCCTCTAGAGGCTATTTCTGGATGTCTTCATGTCATGAAATTGTTTGGGAAGGAGGAATTCAAAGAGGTGACTTGTTTAGGGCATGAAGTAACTGAAATTAGGGTTTGATGAGCCCTAAAACACTAATCTGGGTGTTGGGAATTGATGTGCCCAAATGGATCTGTAAAAATGATGACCAAGTTGTTGTGTTGTGTGTCATCAGAAATAAGAAATTTTCCCATGTATGATGGCTTGAATGATGTGGACGTATTTCTAGATGCATTTGAGAGGGAAGTACCAGAGAAGTAACACTTCCAAGCTTTGGACTAGGTACTGTGCGCTACGCCTGCGAGATGGTGGGGTACGCACAAGTGTAGTTTTGATGACTGGAGTGAATATAGAAGGATGATGAGAACGCGCTTTGGGAAGCCAAAGGTACGAATGACATACAAGTATGATGGGAAGGATGATCCACATGAACATCTGGCCAAATGGGCTAAGGGTTATGGAGTGAAGCCCCAACTTGAATGGGTGCACTTGTTCTATCACACCTTGGATGTCATCTCGATGAACTAGTACTTGGAGATAGAGCTCCACCGTGGCATGGGAGAATGAAGGGTTCATAATGACGTTCAGCTTCGAAGATGGTTTTGATTGTATTGATGAAGTGCTACAAGAAGTTAAAGCAACGATATTTAGGGTACCGTAGGATCCTTTAGGTTTGATTCAATCCGATTCGACTACTCAGCTGAGCCACACACTCAAATTCTATAACGTGATTGTTGAAGAAGAAAACGAGGACCCCCGAAATATTAAAATTCCTGAAACCGAGGGAAACAACGAGGTCGAGGGACTCTCGATCGAGAATCTTGATATAAGCGTGCCACTGAAGACTAAACAGATAAATATTGGCACAATGACAGAGCCCAAATTCGTGAAGGTTGGAGATTACTGGGATGACGTGACGGTAGATAAGGTCACCGAATTTCTCCATGAGTACCAAGATTTGTTCCCTACCAAGTTTACAAAGTTAAGGGGATAATAGGAGACTTGGGTGTTATGAAGATCATGTTAAAACCTGACGTGAAGACAGTTAATAAAAGGCCTTACCGTCTCAATCTGATGTATAAGGAGAAGGTCTGCTTGGAGTTAGATAAGATGCTCGTGACACACATCATTGAGCCCATAGAAGAATCTGATTGGGTGAGCCCGATGGTGGTGCAGGAAAAGAAGTAGCAGGATGAGATAAGGATATGTGTAGATCTCAGGAAGTTGAATGACGCTTGCGTGCATGATCCTTTCCTAACTCCTTTCACTGATGAGGTATTGGATAATGTAGGTGGTCAAGAAGTGTATTCCTTCACTGATGGGTTCTCTGGGTACCATCAGATCAAAATCATGTTTGAAGATAGAAGTAAGATGACCTTCGTGACAGAATGGGGATGTTTGCAGTACACCATAATTCCTTTCAGATTAAAAAATGCGCCTGCAATTTTTTTGTGCGTAGTCATTGCTGCATTCAAAGACTTCATTCATAAGTTTCTAGAGGTGTACTGTGATGACTGGACTGTATTTGGATTTGTAAAACGCCATGTGAAAAGTTTATGCTTGATGCTAGATACCTATCGAAGGTACCAGATTGCACTCAATCTGAAGAAATTTTTGTTTTGTGTCCCTTTTGGGATATTGCTGGGTCATGTAGTATGCAAACAGGGATTGATCATAGACCCCACAAAGATCGCAACGATAATTAATCTGGAGGCACTAAGGAGCACGAAACAGCTGCGCGCAACACTAGGGAATATTGTGTACTATAGGATGTTTATCAAGGGCTATGCCCAGATCATTGCGCCTATGGAGAAGTTTTTGAAAATGGATGTCACATTCTGTTTGAACGACGAATATCAAAAGATCTTGTATGTGCTGAAAGGAAAAATGGTCACCGCGTCGATTCTAGTCTTGCCAGATTGGGGGAAGGAGTTTCATGTACATGTAGACATGTCAGGTATAGCATTAGGAGTAGTAGCAACATAGGCTGGCAAAGGAGAATTGGACCATCCTATTGCATTCTCAAGTAGGAAGCTATCCAAGGTTGAGAAGAACTATTCCACCATTGAGCACGAAGGAATAGCCATGGTATACATGCTCCAAAAGTTTAGGCACTACTCGTTCGGTGGATGATTTAAGATGTATACAGATCATTCTGCATTGAAGTACCTAGTCAATAAGCCTGTGTTGGGGGGAGAATATCTAGGTGGTTGTTATTATTCTAGGAGTATGATTTTGAAGTTATTGTGAAGCCTGGATGACTGAACGCGGGACCAGATCATTTGTCGTGCATCGAAATAGGGGAAGAGCTCATGAATTTCGAGGAAGGATTACTTGATGCGCAACTATCTGTGGTGGGCATCATGGATGGTCAATTTGAAGACATCATACACTTCCTCACGACAGGAACTTCCCCTGAAGGATATACCACCCAGTAGAAAAAGGAGTTAGTGGTGCGTGCAACATATTTTTTTGTCTTTGTCGGACATCTGTACAAATTGGGGTCTAATGAAGTATTGTAGTGATATGTACTAGAGTTTGAAAGAAGTAGTATCCTCGTAGACGCTCACGAGGGTACTACGGGAGGGCATTACGCGGGTAAGGCGATCATGCAGAAGATTCTACATGAAGGGTTGTGGTGGCCAACCCTCCACAAGGATTCAAAAGCCTATTACAAGGCATGCGACATGTGTCAAAGGATTGGTAGGCCCTCACAAAGAGATGAGCTGCCTTTAAACCCATAGATGACGTTACAACCTTTTGAGAAATGGGCAATAGATTTTGTGGGACCCATTCAGCCTCAAGGAAAGAAGACAGGTGCATGCTACATTATCACTGCAATGGAGTATTTAACTCAATGGGTAGAGGCACAAACTATGAAGGAATGCAAAGGCACAACAGCTGTGAAGTTTCTCTTTGAGTATGTACTGACACTATTTGGGTGTCCAAAGGTTTTGATGAGTGATCATGGTACGCACTTTCTGAATGAAATGATCAACACGCTAATGGAGTAATTCCAAGTATATCACCAGAAAATCATGCCTTATCACCCACAGGCTAATTGTATGGTGGAAGCATTCAAAAAGGTATTGGAGAATGTGCTAACCAAGGTTTGCAACGCTCAGTGAAATGATTGGGACATACGCATACCCGCAGTACTATGGGCCTATCGAACAACATGAAAAAAGTTGACTGGATAGACACCCTTCAGGCTTGTATATGGTGTTGAAGCAGTGATGCTGACGGAATACATTGTGCCTAATATATGCATCACGACATTCATAGGTATGGAGGATCATGGAGCCATGGAAGAGAGGCTCGTGTAGCTTGATAGCTTGAGGAAGAAAGGTTTTTGGCTAGATCTCACTAACAGGTGCAAAAGAAGCGCAAAAAAGAATGGCATGATCAACACACTAAAATGTGCACCTTTAAGGTAAATGATCTGGTTTTGTTATATGACAACAAGTTTGATAAATTCCAGGGAAATTTAGGATGCACTGGCTAGGGCCCTATGTCATCAAAGAGATTATTGACGGTGGAGCAGTTCAATTGGTTAAATTGAATGGAGATCCCTTCCTTGGAAAGTTGAATGGCATCCGATTGAAATCATACACCGGTGGTTTGACCAAGTGACTATATGTAGGTAGCATAGTCTAAGCACTCCAGGTAGCTGAAAGGAGGCGTGGGACTATAAACTACACTGCCCGGGTTTGGGAACTATGTGATTGGGGGACTGCGTGGAAAGAAGAGGTGTCATAGGATTCACGACAACGTGGAATGAAGAGGTGTCATAGGATTCACGACGGCGTGGAGTGAGCTGCACTACCCAGGTAAAAACCGCACAGGTCAGCCGGAGTGTGATCGTTAAAGTAACTGTTCATGATTTGATGATAGGAATGTAACCAAATGGAGTGGGTGACCGACATTGAAGACAAAATTTATGGGTAAGATCCTCAGAAATATGCCAGAAATGCGGTATTAGTGAACCGAATGTGGGATGGATGGTTGGATTTGAATTCAAAATGGCCTATAAATTACAGGTGGCTGTCCAATGAGAAACACTTGGCGCCGAATGTGGGATGGATGGTTGGATTTGAATTCAAAATGGCCTATAAATTACAGGTGGCTGTCCAATGAGAAACACTTGGCGTTTTGAGTATTGCATTGGTGAGCTCTTCATCATGCATGAAATGTGCATTCTTCGAAGAAATGCTTGACTACCTAGTGTTCAATCGATTTACAGAATCTAACCATAATCTCTTTTGTGACCTTATTCGAGTATTAGGAGCTATGGATGCTGAAGCAGTGACAACCAAGGGGGCTGTGCCAGAAGTTGTTATGGAGGTAGAGGAATCTACTCTAGAGGTTGCCGAGGTGTTAGCTGAAGTCCCCAAGTCACCATGGACACCTAGACCGAAGCCTACCCTGACCAAGGAGAGTGTGAAGGATAAGAAGGGCAAGTAGGCTACGATACCGGTGTGCACGTCGCCTAGAAGAAACCCACCGAAGGATAAGCCCACCCACAGGAAAAGGGAAAGGCCATTAACTTGGAGCCAGAGCAGGAAGAGATTGAGGACATCTCGATGGATGATGAGTAATTGGGGGTGGAAATGCAGGACGTTGAATTCGATGGATTTGACCCTGTTACTAAGTTTCCCAAATACATCTCTTCATGCAAAGGCAAGACCAGGGTGCCGAAAAACATTAATGAAAGCAACGTCACCCTGCACATCCATCTGCTATCGAACGAGATTGTTTTTGAAGGACCGTGCTTGGGGCGGGTACTGCTGTTGAAACTCAAAGATTGGGACTTAACTAACACTGAGAAGTTCTCGCACTTGGTGACAAAATAGCAGATGTACCACATTGTTCACACAACCACCGGGATGAAAATATTAGAAACCACAGAAGTGGCTCAGGGGAGTAGATAAGGTTGGTCTGCTCAACCTGCTATGGGTGCCGCACTATAATTGCACACCCATTACATTGGTGGTAATCAAGCAGATGCTATGCTTGGTGCATGATGGGTGCCTATGGCTGGAGGAGCCAATACCCATCATGGACATGTTGATCCATTGGATGACGCGACTGCCATATATAGGGAAAATCCGGCCATGGTGTTTTGCAGAAAAGGGGGCAAGCAGACCCTCGCAGAGACCATGAACGAGAAATTCAAGCTTGCGAAGAAGCCACGAGTATATGCCATCTCCAATATCTGTGACCCTTTAGTCAAGGTGGCCACATAGATCTTGGCAGGGAAAGTTATGTGGAAGTGTCGAACAGATGAAGTGTCGACACCTGTCATTGCTCTAGCGGCCCAATGCGTAGAAGGAGTTTAGTTTAATTGGGTGCATTATCCCTGTGGTGACTTCCTCACGAACTGTCATGAGGTCCAGGAGCTCAGCAAGACTTTACACTATGCATGGCTCTTGCTGTCTATTATGCAAATAGCCTAGGAGTTGCTTGAAGACAGTCAATTCCCCTCATTCACGCCAGACCTGCTAGAAGAAATGAAGTACGCTTTGCTATGGGTGACCAAGGATTCTCACCTGATCAAGGATAGCAAGATATTTTTGATATTGATGCAGATGAATATCCACATGGATATCAACCACAAGCCCCGACTGTCACCTACAGTGTTTGACAACCTGCAAGAGTACATGGAGTTCAAAGAAGATTTTCACTACGTCTCAATCAAGGCATGGAAGGAAATTGAGAAGAAGTGGCATTACTTGCCTTATTTAGCAACTGATGATGTGATCAATGTAGTTCTGGATCACTTTCCGACAGAATGGTGCACTGCCTCAGACTCGGTGATGTGCTCGAGCAAGTCTGTCGCGCAACGCAAAAAGGAGGAGGCCGAGCTCAAGATGGCACAGCTGGGCGAGAAGAGAAGGAAGGAGGCCCATGATAAGGCCTAGGCAGAGCGCGATACTGCACAATAGGCGAAAAAGCAGACAGGTGGAACATGGCATGACTCTGATCAAGGTGTGCGATCACCTTCGCCTGAAACATAGGAAGAAATGGACAAGGAGATAGAGCAGCATAGAACAGACTCATAGACGATGTCTTACCACATCAAACGTCCAAGAAAACATGAAAAAGTGGGCCTGTGGAAGAAATCCAAGGCAAGTAAGATGTTGCTAGACCCAATCACCCTCACAGAGGGAGATTTGGATGACATCGGGGATATTGTGTGAGATGCCACCGCGAAGGTCCTACAACAATTTGAATAGTAGCAGCAACAAGCATTAGGGGTCATCAAGACAAGTCTATAGGAGCTGCAGACCTACGCATCACAGGCTGGCATGATGCCCACTAGCCTCGCTATTGGTACTTCGGAAGCTTCCGAGATGCTGCGTGCAAAGGAATCCTGAGCAATAATGCTGTCGGATGGCACACTGGCCACAAAGAATGATGCTGATAGGCCCACTGTCAGCGCCCTCAAGGGAGTAAGGCTAAAATTGGTAGCACTTCCTGTCGAGGCACTTCACCGACTACAGGATGGGGTGATTGTGAAGCTGAGGGCTCGTGAAAAACGTGCTTTGCAGGTAATCAGTGAGTAGAAGATTAATAATGTATAGATGGCACTACAACAAGACACCTCCCTCACTTCCATGGTGGAACTTACTGACAAAAATATGTGCGTGGGTGTGGCCATGAAGGAAGCTTGCTGAATGGTCCCCAAATTGGCCATTCCTAAGGATGGAGAGGTAGATGAACATGTTTTTAAACTTTCTAAGGGGGTGCGTGACACTCGCACAAAGTTGGCTAAGGTTTAGCTAGAGATGAACCTCCAGATTGCAGAGTTACAATTGAAGTCCCAACCTTCAACTCTGCTCGAAGTCAAGGTGCAACGCGCAACCACTGTCATAGAGGCGATAGCGATAGTAGACAGTGCAGTAGAAGACTGCACATAGCTTTTTGAATAGTCATTCGAGGTCCTAATGAGTCTGCAAGAGGATCCTAATGTACATCAACTAGAGATAGAGGCACGAGAACTGCAACAGAACTATAACGAGGTGAAAGGAACAATGTGCACCGTTTCTCTCACATAGATATTGGCGAAGCTACAGGAGGCCAAAACATTGAAGGAATAGGGAAATACAGTGCAACACAAAGAGGCAGTGTTGAAGGCATGATTGAAGCCCTGGTTGGACAAAGCTTATTCGGTCACTACCTCCATTGAAGGTAAGCTTTCTAGTTTGGAAGCAACTCAGCAGAAGCTTTAGGTTGACAGTTCAGGACCAATGACAGAGAAGTTGGTTGAAGAAGTGAAGAAGGCAGTCGTGCAGTGCACAACCAACATTGTTGTCATACAGTTTGAGTTGGGAGTTCTTCGCGCCAAGATCTCCATGCCTGCAGAGTGACTCGAGGGTGAACCACCATGTTTGTGTTGGGGGCCTGTTGGGAACAGGTTCCCCTAAGAGAAGTTTTGGGACTAAAAGCCCATGTTTTGGGGAAATTTTGTAATAAATTTGTAAAGTCTCCACATTTTGTGGTCGCGGAGCACGAAGGTGTCAAGAGTCATAAAGCATTGTCCGCCCTTATTTTGTAAAGTGTTATGTCGACTTTAGGAGATCTACCCATGGTCTACGAACCATGGGATTGTATAAAAATAGCGAAGTAAGTAAGCTATAAGTAGCTTTTGGGTTGAAGTCTGGATATATTTTGGATGTAAGGAGTTTGTGAGAGCTAAGAGTGAGAGTCTTAGCGCAGGGGAAAGGCTTTGCAGCTAAGTGCACATAGGCCTAGAGTAAAAGTTCGCAACTGAGTGCACGGACCCCTACAACTGTGTGCATAGGGTGGTTAGAGTTGTATTACACTGAAAATATCAATAAAGAGAAGTATTCTGCAAATTATTGTGTATTTAGTCTCTGTTAATGCATCTGATTCTGTTGTATTATGATATGGGTTTATATTATGATGTTTGATGCATGAATGTATGTAATTATATCTATTGATGGAATGCAAGTAGCAATATCTATTTACGCAACAATAACTATAATCGGATGTAGGATAAGTAATGACTAAGATAACTAAGGAACTTATACAATATATCGTCATAGAGCTGTGAAAGTAGAGGAACCATGGGTTAAGGCTACACGAAGGTTAGTCGCATACCTTCGCGAAGGGACTGAAGGATGGGATAAGAGGTAGATTGACAGAACCCAAGGGCTTAGCAACTTGCACGAAGGTAGGGGTAAGAACTATAAAATGATATCATGACCATCTCAGGGTGCGGAAACTTGGTTCCAACATCCTCCCATACTGCTTTGGGTGAGACTTCAGTCCACGCTCCGTAGGTTAATGCCGAAAGGGCCAGTAGTGTAGGTATTTGTTTGGCTGACTAACGCTGAACTTGGGTCAGGGCCCATAAATCCAACAATCACCACTATAAATATTTTAAAATATTGGACCCTATTCATATATTATGCAAAAAATTTAAAAACTTCTACTTACCAAACAATCAGGACACGACCTTGGCTAATTCGGATCTCTGCAGGTGCGTAGGCATTACCCCACGTCTTACCACTTCGAATCCACCAGTCTTGAAAAAATAAAACAAAAAAAATCATACTAAAACACTTCTAGTATCATCCCTTAACACCTCGCCGACAACGATGCCAAAATGTTGGGGCAAATTATAGACTTATAATTTGACAGACATAGATTATCAACTAGGGGTAGGTAACCTTGTGAGATGTTGTGAAAACTATATGCGGGCTAATACCGTAAGTGTTGTTCTAAGTAAAATCACACACACAGCTTCAAGAACTCTTTTCTTTATCAACACTTAGCAGCAAAGGATATGGAGTAGATAATTCATCTCTCTACAACACGTAGAATTGCTGATGGAGATCCAGAAAAGATACAAATCCAAACAACAACAATTAACTCAATTCCTTCAATAACTCTTTTCTTCATCAATGCTTAGTAGCAATGGATATGGAGTATATAACTCATCTCTCTACATCATCTAGATTTGTTGATGCAAATCCATAATATATACAAACCCAAACAACAACAATTAACTCAATTCACACTTTGCATAAGAGAAATGAAAGCATATTCACAATTCCAAATCATTCATCAAATGAGCTCACTTTTAACCATCATTCACAAGCTAAATTAGAAAAGAGAACTACAAACTGTATACTAATTCTAGTAATGCATGACAAAAATAAATAAAAATAAAATAAATCTGCAACTACAAGAGTTGTGAGTAAAGGGGCCTTTCCTTACTCACAACCCCTTCAACTACGAAAGGAGTTACTCAATGAAATTCAGAAAAACATAATGTATTATATTAATCTAGAAAATATACAATCATACAGGTCTGATATATTCAATCTATCCTTCTTCTCTTCAGATCCTCCCCCCCCCATCCAAATAAACATAAAGTTCTTTTATACAAATACATGGGCATAACTTGCCTCAAGTTAGAAAATCTAACACCCTACAATTAATAACTAACAATAGTTGATAAAGATAGTAGAAATCAATATCATGAGGTCGACCCATGACTGAAAGCATGGATCGAACAGATTTCGTAAAGCTACAGGAATTTCCTCTTAATACGACCATCTAAAAAAGGAATGAAGATATGGGAAGTTTCAATGGCAGTTCTGAGGTGACCAATAGGACAACATCCATATTAGTGTCTTTCTCAACAAAACCCATGTCTTCATTCTCCTCGAGGCTGACAGGAACATGCTCAACCATGGATATCGCTGCAGGAAATCATGGCAGTTACACGAAATCTCCGCGTCTATAGGAAATCAGTGAGCTTGCTAGAAATTGTGGATCAGTTGTAGGAACTCGGGGCAGTTATAGGAAATCTCCGCATCTATAGGAAATCGGTGAACTTTGCAAAAATATCTGTATTTACAGGAAATCAACGACTGCAAGAAATTGCGGAGTAGTTGCAGGAATATTGGAACCACTTCAGAAAATGGTTGTTCCACACAAGATGTGGTCAACTTCTTTGACATTGTAGGTGATTCGATTAGATAACATTTTAACTTAAGAAATACTTAGGAATTAAAGTACACTGATACATTTTAGAATAATTTTCATTCTTTCAAGTTCACAACACCCTCTTGGTCAAAACACACATAATGTAATAAAAGAGGGTCTTTAAGGATACGAAGGGTTCAAAATAAGGGGGTTAAGGCCTCATAAATATTATAAAAAATGAACAAAATCAGGACTCAACAAGCACTAAGCATTTTCGAATTAAAGTTGTGTGGCAAAACACTATTATCTAATTTTTGAAATGATAATAAGAATGAGCATTTCCTTGATCCAACACTAATTTGACTAAGATGGCTTAAGCTCTTGGGTTAGGGCCCAACCCTAGCAGCAAAGGCTCCTCTTTTTGTACTTGTATGCTTAGCTTATTTCATAGATTAATTGTTGAATTGGTTTTAGCATTGTTTCATTGCAAATAGTGGTGAAGTTAATTAGTTTGCTTCCATTTGAGCATAGCTTTAGCAGTAGCTTTAGGGAGATAAAATAATACTAAAAAGTGTGATAGCAGGTGGATTTAGCCTTACTCCTCCCTCTAGGGACCATGGTTTGAGGAAAAAATCCTATTCAGCCCCAAAAAGATAGAATTGTGATTTCTTATGGAATTTAGGGTTTCTGCTAATTAGGCCAGCATCTATTTAGTTTTCAAGAATAGGTTTCAGTTGTTATTTATGATATTTCCAGCTTTGTATTAGATCTCATGGTGTTTCACAATATTCTGCAAAGTATTTCCATGCATGAACTAGGCAACTAAATAATGGAATTATGTTTCTTATGTTGATTAGAAATCTTCCTTGTTTGACATGATTCATGGGTAAATGCCAATGATGTATGTATTGCAGGAAACTTGAATAGTGCAATGAGATCTCATGTTAGCAACCTTAGCCTATCAATCCATGATCACCAAAATCCACTAAGTCCATCAACCAATTCATCATTCCAGAAGAACAACATTCCAGGTTTGTTGAGCAAATCCAACCATTTTACAAACTATGGTTTGAGCTCTAAGGAAGTCCTACCCACTCCCTTGCCTTATTTATTCCATCATTAACCTTCCCTAGGCCCTATAAAACCTTCCAAATCACTCCTATTTCTCTCGGTTGGATCCTGTATGAATACAGGAGATCCTGTAGAAGCATTAGGACATCCCGTAGGAAGCATTAGGAAATCTTGTAGGATGACCTATAGTGGCCGGTTTGAGGTCAATTTGTGGAAAAAGCATATAGGAAAATAGGAGAAGACCCCCACTTGCCTCCTAAACCATTTAACATTTTAGGACCATCTCTAACCTACCTGTGATATCCCCAAGAATATTTAGCATTCACATTTTCACAAAAAAAGGACAAAAAGGAAAAAAAGAGTTATTGTGTTCATTCATATGCACAACAGTAAAATGTGTGGTTATTTCAGATTGCATGCCTAGGATAGTTAGGATTACACACATGTTAGCTTAGAATTCTTCTCAAGAAAAATCTCTTAACAAATAGTTAGATGAGTGGTGTGTTTAAAGCTGTTAAACAGACATGGTTAACGAGAAACAAATGGAAAGATAAATCATGCAGTACATTTTTTATTCACAAAAGATGTACATTTATAGTACAATATGGTGATCGTTGGGATTCACATCCCAAGGTCCCTTG